>VWYI01028833.1:0-108355 GCA_013399455.1 Anthoscopus minutus
TGTGTGTCTGTGTGTGTCTGTGTGTGTCAGTCCAGCCCTACCAACAAAACACTGAGCACCTTCTCCATCTCACCCCCTTCGCGGGTGTTAGTGCCTCAGCCAAAGCCTACCAAAATTGCCAACTTCGAACCAGTTCTGAACAAGGAGTCAAAGTGAGGGGCTTCCATTTCATTATCAAAATGAAAATTACTTGCAGTTTTGTGTCTTCTGACATTATTCCAGTGTTTCATCTTCCTTTGTCCAATAGTACTTTACATGAGCTAAAGCTCAAGACCTGTTTTGTGCAGGGTCTCCTTCAGAGACAGCAGCAAGTCCATAGGGTGAGCAGTGAATGAGGCTGAAGCATAACCTTGTTATTTTTAGGAAAAAAAAATTCTTTCCCAGTATTTCCAAGCCTGGTAACCACATTTTTCCTGTTGATTTGGTGAAAAAGAGTCTGATTCTTTTCCCAGAGGTACAAGTTTTATTTATGAAGATGCTTTTTGGCATTGGTGCTGCTGTTATCAGCGACTCAATGTCTCTGAGTAAAAGGAAAACTCAGGAACCCAATTTATGTCACCTGTATATCAGATAAATATTGGTTTTCACTATGGAGGATTTAAAAGCAAATAAACTTAAATTTTCTGCAAATTTCACAAATCTGTGCCTGAGAATGTCCATTTGTCTGTCTCCAGTCACAACTCCCAGGAAACTGTGATGCACTGGAGCCATCAAACACCATAATCTCATGAGAACATGAATCCTGTGGTGTTGAAACCCCTTTTTCACCAGGCCCTCCTTTGACTGCTGGTGCAGAGTGCCTGGCTGGCAGAGCAGGGCTGTCAGTAGTTCATCTGCACTGAAGTTTCCAGTTAGTCTGTGTCCAACTCAGACTGCTGAGATGTGCATCCAGCCTTCCCCAGACAACTTGTCTTTCCACAAAAGCATTGACAAGCAGAGGAGGAGTGATTTAGCCATTTGGCCAGGATTTAGAGGCTGTGCAGGCAGAGTGCCTGGCTTGCAGGAGGTGCCAGATAAACGGGTCCTGCTCCCACACACACTGGGCTGGGCTCTTCCTTTGGGCAGAATTAGGGCTGATGAAATGTTCCTGTTTGGTTTAAAGCTAAGGTGGGTGCTGACCCACTTTGGACAACAGGCCGGTGTAACTTTTGCTCAGGAGAAGGTGGTGATCATAGTAAACCTCTCTGAGGAAGCTCAGTGGGTTTGGATGGGCTTGGGAGCTGTTTTGGTGCTCAGGTGAGACCCAGCAGAGCACCTGTAGCTTGGTGCCTTTGGTTATTCCAGGTGGGAGCTGCCACAGCCTGACTGTGTGCCCCTGGAAATCACAGGGAGCTTGATCACTGCTGTCACCAAGCAGCAGGGCTGGTTATACAGAAACCATTTGGTACCAGTATCACCCCCTTATGCTGAGGTGTGACATTTTCAACTGCTTCAAATTGGCAGAGAGCTCGTATAATTGAAGTATTTGAATAATAAGGCTCATTTCAAATGTTAACAGGGCTGTAACCCCGTGCAGTGTGGCACATGCCTCATGGCCCCTGAGGCTTCAGTGCCTCTTTCCTCTTAATCCTGACACCTACAGTGTTTAAAAATAAAATAAAATAAATATGGAAATATAAAAAATGGCTACAGCAGTTGTATTTCTTTAAAAATACTGTAATGGAATTTGTTATTATAGGTCATTACTGTGCACCCATAAATATTTACATATTTTTATATTGTATTCACTGGCCATGACAGATTGAAAATAGCAACAGTTCTGTGGTTTCTGTGTTTTAATAACAGCATGTTTCTTTCAATACTTTCCAGTAGTCAGCTGCATATTTCTAAAAGATCATTCTGGAGGTTGCCTCTCCAGACAGAGATATAAAAATATATTTAGCCCACTTGTAATATATTGGATTTTTCTTTATAATCTCATTAAAAAGTGTGCAGTGAACACAAACCCATAATTTACCTGGTGTTGTAGTTTCATTAAACATCAAAAGGGTGCTTGATGGGGTAGAATAATCCTATTCTGTATCCTTCATTGAACATCTTTCAGAATAAGTTTATTCATTTAATTAGAAGGTTTCTCTGTGTGAAGATTGCACCGGTTTTACCAGTCTGACTGAATTTGCATTTGTTATCCAAAGCACCCTCTATTTAACTGCACTTAGGATAAGTGTGTTAGGACACATGCTGCAAAATATCTCCACAAATTGGTACTTATTTTTAAAATTGTGTTAGTACTAATTCAAAAGTGAAGGAGCAGAGAAGCTCCATTACACTTTAAAGTGGAATTTTCCCTTCAAATCTGTGGATTAGTCATGGCAAACAATGAAATGTTTAACTCAACATTAAATGGGATTATTAAATATCTTTTCAAAGTGGAAAATCACATACATTATTCTATCCCCAGTACAAAAGGACAGTGAATTAGTTTCTCTTTTCATTCAGAATAAAACAATGATAATACCAGGGGCATACTTTGGCCTCAGAGGACCCTGCTGAACCACATCCACTGAAAACTCTCTGGATGGTTTTAACATGAAGGTGACATTCTTTGTGATTAACACACGGCTTTGATGTAATCACAGTGAGCCTTGGAAAGGCTGGGATGTTGCAGACTGGGCTGCTGTAAACTGGGGTTTTGCAGCTCAGGCAGATCTGAGCTCCCCAGCCAGGGATGCAGGCAGAGTTCTGGAGAGATGCTGAGCAGCTCAGCAGACAGAACGCTCACTTGGAAGAGTGAAGCCTTTCCATCTCCATTTTTCTCTTTTATGTGTCTGGCTTTGGGGAGTGTGACCTTTCTGCCATGGGATCGATGTGTCTGTAACATTAATTCCAGGCAAAGCAGGGCCAGTTTGTAGTGCTGGAGATGGGGATGTAGCACATGGGCAGGCCTCTCCAGAATGGATAGGTGGCTAACTAGGCACTTCTCCTCCTAATCAATGGCATTGGCTTCCCTGGGAAAGGGATGAGCTCTGGCTGTAGACATGCAGAGATGGATGGCTCTTCAGCATCCAAAACAGCAAGAGGGGAATGGAGCTGGAATACTTTAAAAGCAATTTTTTTTCCTTCCATAATAACTGATTCCCTCTCATGCCTTGGGTTAGGTGCAATTTCCTGCACGGCATAAAATATATTGCAGCTATTTTCTAGAATTAGATCTCTTTTCTCATGTGAGTAATGATCAAAATAAACATTAATAGAAGTAAAAACGTTGCTGAGCCCCAAATGTATGGTATTTACTCCCAGATAAGCATGAAAAGCTTGCAGCCAACTGTGAAATGTTCTTTATAAGAATAAAATATCAGATGGAAATTATGGCAGGCTAACAGGAATTGTCTTTCCATGGGCATCTGAAAGGATCTTTGGAAGTGGGATTGTTGGCTAATTAGATCATTTGAATACTCTTTGTACATGGTTGACAATCCCAGTGGACAGAAGAGGTTCAGCATCCTTCACCTCTTGGCCCGCCTCACATCGAGCCATGACAGGGTTGCTGAACTGGATTCCATGGAGACAGCTCTGGAGAAAAGCAGGGGAAAGGCACTCACTAGAGTTTCATACTACAGCTCCTTTGCAAAGGGATTCCTGCCAGGAAAACCCTTCCTGTGCCCATGGCTCAAGTCCTTGCAGTCCATACAGGCCAGTGCCCTCTTGGATTGCAGAAAGCCTCGAGCTGGCTGAGAATCACTTCAAAACTCTGAGCTTTTGTACTCAGCTATTCCTGAGTATGTGAATTTCTTTTGAACAAGTATGAGGAATTCTTTGCTGTGGTGCACCAAGTCTGCAGTTGAGGGTTAAAGGCTTTATTGTGAGCTGAACCATCAGTGCTCAGAACTAATCAGGGCCTTTGCTGTGGTTTACTGGGGTCACTCATTGGGGTGACCAATAAGAGATAACAGATATCCAGTTGTGTTCAGGTGATTGCTTCTTTTGTTGCTGAAATTACTCCTTGGAGGCTGATTGGTATTTAAAATAATCTTACACTGTTGTTAGACAAATCCATGTTAAACCAACAGGACAGGTAACTTGAGGCATAAGTCAGAAATAGGACAGTGGCCACATCATGTTTTGAGGCTCCCTTAACAGTCAGTACAATAAAGTTTGGGTTTTTTATCCCTGACCAGGTTTTCTGCCTACCAGAATATCCAGGGCAGTGGCAAAATTGCTTCCATAGAAAGGAACTAGATGAAGAAAAATGATTGGTTTTGTATACAAAACGTTTTGAATATAGGAAATGCTTTTCAAAAATTTTATCTTTTCATGGGATGAAATAAAGTTTAATAATTTGATTTTGTTCTGAATATTTCAGGGCAGGAAATAAATCTTGATTTCCTTTAGAATTTGCTTGCAGTCATCTTGTCCTGCCACTGCTCAGTGTGCTGGCTATTCTGGGATCCTGTGATCTCTATTTTGTGTTTGTTAGATGATTCTCTCCCTGAGCTTTGTGCCATCCCCACATGAGGCTGTAGCAAATAAAACAAGAGCAGGTACAAAGCCATGCCAAAAACTCAGTCCCTGAACAGGTGTTGGACTGAGCCAGGATCTGTTGTGGTACAGCAGGCTGCTGTTTTTCTAGGGTGGCTGCCACGGCGTGCTTCAGCAGCAAAGCATCCCCTTAGACAGTGTGGGTGTAAACCCGTCTCCTCTAAGTCAGTGGCAAAATTCCCATCAGCTTGAAGGAGATGAGAGTGCCTTTTCAATTCTCTGGGCTCAGTGTGAGATTTCTTCTGTGTGGCCTGCTGTGCTAATGCTTTGCTTTTCCCACGTTTCCTCTGGATTGCTTGATATGATAACTACTGGTCTTTATTAAACCTTCTTCTTTTTCTTTTCTTTTTTTAAATTTCACTTTTTTGACATTTCCATCTAGCTCTATAATGAAAAAAATAAAAACATCTACCGTGAACACAGTCTGCTGTCCCTTTGGGTCTGAAATACATCTTCAAAATCAGCTTGAAGGGCAGGTGCTTGAAGCTGTTCAGGCAAAATACACTTTGAGAAATGAGAAATGGCAGAATTCCTTGGCATGTTAATCTTGAAGTAGCTGTGTTGATCCTGTCCAAGAGTTGCCTACATACAGCTACTGAGAGAAACAAATCTAAGTTGGTTTTAAATAGATTAGTCAAACTTCACTAAGTGCTTGTGTCGACATTCTCATTGGAAATTAAAGTGACCCTAATGCAGTTTCATTCACTTACAAAATTGATTACCTGTATGGACAGAGCATTGCAAGCAATAATATTCCCACGGCTTAATGAGTTACCATTCATCAGCTGACTGTCAATAGCCTGTCTATGAGCTCCCTTCCAGCCCCATTTCCCTGTCCCTGAGACAGCCTGCCCTGCTCAGGGCCATGGCAGGCTGTGATCTTTGCATCCCCATCGCCCTCGGATCACACCTGTCCTTCGGAAGTTTACACGTCTGTTGAGTGATTGCTGTGGACTTTGTGCAAACAGATCTTCTCCACATTCAGGCCCACCACAGGAAACTGTGCTTGAGTGTGGCCCTTGCAGAAGGATAAAACCTGTTTGTGTGCCAATTTTGGGTGAACTGACACAATCTGTGTCACAGGATGGGTGCAGGCAAGAGGGGGTATGGCTGTATCAGTTTTATTCAGCCTGGAGAAGCTTTGGGGTGACCCAATTGCCCCTTCCAGTGCCTGAAGGGAGCCTCAAGAAACATGCAGAGAGGCTATGGACAAGAGCATGGAGTGAGAGCACAAGGGGAATGGTTTGACACTGACAGAGGGCAGGGTGAGATTAGATTTTAGGGGAAAATCCCTTATTGTGAGGGTGATGAGGTACTGACACAGGCTGCCTGGAGAAGCTGTGGCTGTTCCATGCCTGGACCTGTCCAAGGCCAGGTTGGATGGGATTTGGAGCAGCCTGGGATAGTGAAAGGTGTCCCTGTCCATGGCAGAGAAGTTGCAACTGGACAATCTTTAGGATCTCTTCAGGACATTCTGTGATCCTTTGATTGTGATCATTTTTTTGCAAGTATTTCATGGAAAGCCAGCATGCCCTTATGCCATTTTTGGCCAGAATTTGGCTGGTACAGGGTAGTTTGCCAAGCAGGTGATTTCTGTGAGCTAATTTACCATCCTGAGCATCAAAGAGGCTGAGATCCAGCTGTGCTCTGTGCACATCCAGCAGCTCCTGCCCCAGGAGTAAAAAAGCTGGTGGAAAACTGACCCAGCAATCACTGAATGCCCTGAGTGCAGGGCAGACAGACCTTGAGCGATGCAAATTCAATGCAAGCACCAAGGTAGATGCAACCACAACTTCAGTTTTTCCATCATTATTTCCAATAAGTGCTTCTACAATTTTAAAACTCCATGAAGCTGACAATACAATGGAACAACTGTTTGTGAATTGCACGGTTTAAATTAATTATGAGCCCCAGTGAAGGAAGTAAGATGAACAAGTGAAAAGAGCTCTGCAGGGCTTTTCAAATTATTGTAAAGTTGGGAAAATTGGGCCCACTGTGTCTATTACCCACTTTATAACAGTTGTAACTTGATTGGTTTTTTTGTTGCACTGCTGGATACTCTCATGGATCTTAAAGCCTTGCCAATTGTTTTATTTATTGGTAATTTTGTTGAGTGCCATGGTAAAGATGAAATAATTGGACTTTGTTTATGGTGCCAAAATGCACTTTCCTGAATGACTGTTTTCAGCAGTAAGTGCAGTTAAATAAACCCATGGTCCAGACACTGCAGGGAGGTTTAAAATGGGTATTGGTTATTTGCTTCCTGATTATCTTAAGATTTAAATCAAGTGAAGCACCACTGGGTTTAAATTTTGAAGCAGCTTTTCACTACCTTCCACTGTTTTTGTATTGAGACAGTCTTAGTGTGGAGTTTTCTCCTCCTCGTGGTCATCCAAACTCACGCAGATTCACTCCTGTTCTTGGCAGGGGCTTTCCAAGAAAAGACCGAGTGAAGGGTTTGGAAATAAATGTTTGAACTGCACTAAAAGCACAATTAAACAATGCTCAGTCAGTCAGTCTGGTCACTTCACTGGTAACATCCAGTCTCAGGTGTCATGAAGGAGTCTGAATTTTGGAGATTACCAATATCTCATGCACAGGTCCCTCTGAAGCCACTGAACCACAACTGTGTATTTGAGCACATCTCTGACTCCTGTTGTCACTCTGTCCCAGAATACTGAGAAACATCACAACTAAACCAACCCAGGAAAAGTGTATTCTTATGAGAAAAGGGTATTCTTAAACCTGGAAGATGTACAGAACCACAGGCAGGCAAAAGGCTCTCAGTGCAGAGAAAGATGTGAAACCAGGAATGATGTGGTTTGGAGGAGCTGCTGTGGCAGAGCCAGGGACGTGGGACATGTGAGGAAAGCAGGGGGATTATAAGCAGAGAAGCAACATCGAAGGTTGTGGAAGTATCAAGGACACTGGTGTTTTAGTTAGATAAAAATGACAGAATTATTTGATGCTTTTGAAAGCCACCATGGGCTCGCTTTTTTTTTTTAGTTCACTCAGCTCGCCTTTTATCAAGTGAAAAATTGTTTCTAGTTATGCTGTACGAAATTTATCTTTTGAAACGAAAACATTCCAGAAAATCACCTCTTTCCACCCCTCTTCTCTCTTCCCCAGATCTCAGCAAACATCAAAACATAATGAAAGGAGAGAAAATGCTAAAATCCAAAAATTTGCTAATCTGCTCATTTAAGTGTTGCCTTAACATAGCCAATGAGATCTTTGCCATTATCTGCAGCAGGCATATAATTGTGGAAAATTTTAAAGGCCCCATCTGGCTCCCCAGTACATTTATTCTAATTGTGAAAAAGCAGGGATATTCTTGCCTCTCATTAGGATAAGCTTGCTTGCCTTAGCTTCTTTCTCGTAACAACATAGGTCAAAGAGGAGACACCTTAATGAGAATCTCAGTAACATAAACAGGAAATGTGGTTCATTTTCTTATCTTCATTTGCAACTCAAAACTTCGTGCCCAAAATGAGAACACTAGTTTTCTTTAATTCATTTTTTTTGCTTTGTCTTTCTCATGGTTCTTTATCTATTAAGCAGGGAAATTATAGGATGTATTTTCATCATAAGTATTAATATTTCCACTTTATGAATTAATTTACCAGCATAGGAGCAAGGAACTAAAAGAACAATATCATTTTAATTCCTTGAGTTTATCTTTGGAAACAGTTGTTCTCACTTCTTCAACCCGCAAATTAAATGGAAAGGAAAAATTACATAGAGTCAAAGCTATTTAAAGTGGAGATGATCAAAAAGAAAAGAGCAGGGCACTTCAGCTTTCTGTCAACACATATTTTATATGCATCACTTTCATAGCGTCATACGGAGGCCAAAGATAACAATTCCCCATATTTTCCCTATATGCTGGGCAACAAGAAAGGGGGAAATTCTGCCAAGCTTGTGATTTTATTCCTTACACACAGCAAAAGCCCAGGCTTGGAGGAGGTGCTCAGTCACTGCACTGTACAATTGCTAAGCTAAGAATTCAGGAGAAATCGATGTCAAATTAAATAATCCCAGTTTTATTTTCCTTATGATGCAATTCAGTGTGCATTTCTTGGCTGGTGGGACCTGGCACAGGGAACACAGTGAGCCATTGTGTCAGGCTGAAGTGGAAACCTTGGCCAAGGTTGGCTGGATGGGGGAATTGCTCCAAACCTCACACGGTGGGTCTGTTTTCTGGAGCTCAGCTATCTCTGTGAAATGGGGTTTGAATGTAGTGCTGCCCTGCTTGGAGGCCATCCATGCGCCAATTCCCAGCCAAGGGGAGCACTGGCTTTCATTCCATGTTGTCACAAGCAGCAGCTTGAGCTAGTGAAGCCCACAAGCTGCTTGCACAATCCTTTTTGTCAGCTCAGGTGTTATTTCCCAGAGGAAGGCTGCTCTCCTTCAAACTAAGAGGACAAAAGAGGAGTTCTTTAAGGCAAACTAACTTTCCTGTGAGAGGATGCCAGGATAGGTTGCCTAGTGCACAAAAAAAAAAAAATCTGCTGCAAACAAATAATGCAGCTATTTTCTCATGCTTCTTGTTGGTCCTGAGATATAAACAGTTAAAGTAATATATATCCAGTTGTTACATCTTTACTACTCATTGTAGAATATCTGGAGGGTGGGGGTTGGTTTGGTTTTTAATTTGGTGAAAAACTGCTGAAGATGAGAGAATTTAATCCAGGAGCACCTGGGGAAGCTGAAGTTACACAAACAGGATACACACATGTTCCTCCATTGTGCTGCATTTCATGGAGTTGTTGGAGAGCCCTTTAAGCACAGCACAGCAGTTCCAGAAGGCTTCTCTGGGAACATCAGGTGTGCAATTGAAGCCAGTTTTAAATCAAGCACTCAAGTGAGAGGACAGCAAATGGTCAAAGCCAGGATGGCAGCTGGGAATGCTCCAGCTCCAAAATTCACATCTGGATCCAAAAGTTGCAACAAAACCTGATCCTTCCACAAACAGACATATTTAACAGATATATCTATTTTAATTGTAGCCTACAGAGTGTCTGTGTAAAACCGTCTTTCTTTCCTTATGTGCATTGGCTTGAGAATAACTACAAAACTGAGTAGGTGTGTGTGCACCACATTCCTGGCAGTTTGTCCACGTCAAACCAGCTCATGTTTTTAAACATCTCCTGCATATCTCACACACATCTATGTGTGCTATTAAAAGTCCAATGTGAATGTGGCCTGTGGTTTGATACAGAACTGAAAATTTTGCACAAGAAGTATTCATTTTTCTTCCTTTCAGATGAAAATATTGTCTCTCAATGCTTTCATTTGAATGTTTAAAATATGTGTCTCCCCAGTTAGATTGCAATTAAATTGAGTTGAAATTAAATGCTAGCTACAACAGGCACAGATTTTTGATATGGTCCTTCAAACCACTGCCCTTTAGCATAAAAGTAGGTTACTGTCACTTTGGGGAATGGGATCATCCCATGAAATCAAATGGCAAAACCATACCAAAGTCACTTTTTCTCTGGCATTTAATTGAAGAGCTCGGTACACAATCACTCTGTGCATTTCCATAAAGCTACTCGAGGGATGATTTGTGAAAATAATTTATGTCTTCTTTATGCAAGGTCGTTAGCACTCATACAGAACACCAATAATGACAATAAACTATCTCATATACTTACCAAGTTAGCATAATATAGTTTTGTTGGTGAAAAGAAAAAGATTTAATGGCAAAGACTGTGTCTTTTGAAATAGGATTTAAAGGTTGCTGATGTTTTGATTAAGTTTTTTTCTCTGGGATTTTTAGCTTGTATGTGAAATGCATTAAAGTAGACTCATAAGTGAAATTTCTGTACATTTTTTAAGCAAATTTTAGCTTTAGAAGAAAATCCATCTGTAATCATGAACTGAAACAGCTGCAAACTGTAAGAGGGAGTTTTGTACAATGAGGAACAAAACTTTGGTGTCTGTGCATGTGAGTTCTGCAGCATTCTTTGTGCATGAGGAGAGAATGCAGCTGAAGCACTGACTTTTTTGTGCATACCTTCATCAACACAGGCTTTGCCCAGAAAGGTTACAGTCTAGGTGGATAAATGGGATAAAATCTTAATATAAAGGCAAAATAATCTCATCATAACATGATGAAGAAGTAAAACTGACATAGGACTTGGTGCAGAATTAGGTCCAGTAGAAATGGTTCATTTTTTTGGTTCAATTTAAACACCCAGGAGCCCTAAATTGTCTTTTTTCACAAAGCCATCATTTCATTTGAAATGCTCCAAGCATTTCAGCACTTCCCTTCTGCCTAAGCCGAGCTGCAAAAGCAAAATGCTCCTTGCTTGGGTCACCCACCTTGAGCAGTTCAGTCTGGTGGGGAGGCTCCTTCCATTCCTATCACTATGATAGCAAGAAAAAAGTATTAGAATTGCTTTATTTTTAAAATAGCACAGCAAATAACTTCCATAATAATCTCAGTCTTTAGGGTACTTGGTAAGAAACCTCTGTGCAGTGCTGTCCCCAAACCCACGCTGTCCACAGCCTTGAGCAACACCGTAACCTATTGCACAGGAAAAGGACTGACAATACATTTTATGTCTCTCCTGCTAAGCTTGTGACCCTCACTGGGTTTGATTCACCCCAGTTTAGGTCCCCATGATTCACTCATCATCACTTGTGTTTATTCTGCTAACAAGAAGGCATTGCAGTGTGACACTGAGACTTCCAGGGGAGCATGAAACACCTTCTGCTCTTCAATCCCCCTGGGACCTTCCCATCCCCTGGGATGTCTGACCAGGGAACATCCTGCTCCCAGCCTGGCTTTGCACTCCAGAAATGCCAGAGTGTTTGTGACAGGCCTTCACTGGGCCCAGCTTGTACCTGCCATAGAAAGATGCAGTCCAGGAGTTCATCCTGTACTCTGTAGGTAAGATCCCAGTGATAAAACCCAATGTATCTCCATCCATTATCCAGCCTTGTCCCCACACGCACGCCTCAGTACCTGACTGCTGTGTCTGCTCACTCCCTCTTCCTGAGGACTCTCCATCTTCCCTGAGTAAGATAGAATTTTGTGGACAAAAGAGGCAAAGCTGCATCTCATATGCTGGTTATTGTTGAGGGGATGTTTAATAGCTTTAAAATTCATTTAAGAAAATGGGAGTGGTGAGTCACATGTAATTATTCCCAGATAGATCATTAATTACTTGATAAAGTTTCTACATAATGCTGCCTTTTGCTTTTTTTTTTTGCCATAATGATGGCAATGATGGTTATTTGTCATTTATCTCAGTTTGCTTGTCAGTTGTTCCAGGTCCCTTTCATGCCCTGTGATATGTATGTAAATATTACAGATTGAGATTGATAAAGGTTGTATAACAAAGACTGTTACTTTATTGGATTACAGGAGAGGTTATGAGAAACTCATTTGATTATTGTGTTGGAATGGAATCATTTGCACCAATACAAGTATGGCTGGTTTGGTACCTCATTAGTAACTGCATTTTTCATGGGTTGTAATTCAGCTTTAGAAATTTGAGTTTGTTTGAGAATGCCAAAGACACCAACACAAAAATGACATTTGAGAACTGAAATTGCTTTTAAAAAAATTCACCTGGTTACACTGGGCTTTTCTTCATTTAGTTACAGCTCTAGATGAAGTCCTCAGAACTGTAAGTCTGAATTAAAGAGTGTATTTGAGCTATATGTTCTGTAAGAACAATCAGTATTTATGTTCTAGCAAATGAATGAGATGGACATAGATATTGATGCCCTTTTCTCCGTGGTTTCTTAGGAGGAGGGAGAAACAGGAGAGGCTGAAATTCAAGGAAAAACAATTATTTCTCCCCTGTTCTTATCAGTTTGTTAATTTTACTGTTGAACTGATTGGGGTATCCCATGGCAATGGGTCTCTTCATCTACCACCTGCTGTACCCTCAAACTTTCCTCCCAGTCCAAGCCAGGGAATCACAGCAGGACAGGGGAGGCTCAGCACAGAGGTGACACTTGATAACAACATAATCAGAATGTCTGTGCCAACATCTCCCAGGCACCAGGCTGACCCCAGTGGGTGTGCAGTTTCTTACAGGTGACACATGGATGGTGTTTGCACAGTGTTGCTCCCAGCACTGTGCCCGGATGATTTAGATGTCTGACAAGGCATAGCTCCCCAGCAACACCTACACAAAATCTCAAACACAGTGGGGATAACTTGCTCAGTAGCAGCTGGTGAACTCAGGGAACAGATTTATCCTCCTCCATAAACACTTGGACATTTATGAGTGAAGGCTGGATTCGCTCTCTGAGACACCCAGTGCTGTTGCGAGATTATTGCAGTTATTATTGTGCTGCCAACTCAAACACACCCAGCTGAAATGTTTTCTATTAGCTTTACTGTTCCCCATTATACTCTTTATTTTTCAGTAAATAAACAAAAACAGAAGAACTACTGGGGGAAGTGTAGAGACCTGAAGTCAAACATCTTTACTGTGTTTGAGTTCTGACTGTTCCCAGTATCCCCAAGACTCTGATCTTCACCTTCCAGCAGTTGGTCCTTACAGGTGCACCACGAGGGATATGTGGCTGTTTTAGGAACCATTCCAAAGTGTCTTTCTTGCAAGAAGGAAGGAAGGACCTTGTCCTGTGAGCTGATAGCACCCTGGCCTTGCTTGTGCAGGATTTGCCCCATCTGCTGCCCATACCCTGCAGCTCTGGCAGTGCGGAGCTTGGCGGGATGTACGTCAGTAGCGGCTCTTAAAACTGTCTGCAAAAGCTAAACAAAGCTCAGCAAAGCTAAACATTTGAAAGGATGCCCAGTCATTGTCACTCCTAACCAAGCTCAGCTGTCTGCCCAAGCTTCAGACATCCTGGGACTGAAGGAGAAGTCTGAGTAGAGACTACTTGGTGTTAGAGGTTAAATAACACGCATTATTACAGGGTTCGAGACTGGGCTCAGCTTTAGTTCTTCAGTCCTGGCTGCAGCAGCTTTGCAATCTTCATTTAAAAAGAGCTGTCTGCTCCTCACTGGCTGTTTTCAATGCCTGGATTACTGATGCCGTGATATTCTCAGATTTACAACATCTGCTAAATATTTTGGTCAAAATAAAGATTCAGAACTTCAGATACAGAACAGAACTCAACAGAATTCTCATACAAGCCTCGTGTATGAAGTTGGGTGCAAAGCACAGGTGTATGACCTAAATAGTTTATTTGTAAATTGAATACAGGATCAGTCTTAGATAATTAACCTAGAAATACCTTTTTGCATCAACAGGATTCAAAACTTCTGGACTACAGACAGTGATGTGGGAATTTGTTCAGACCACCAACAGAATCTTAAATTTATACTGAAGCCTGGGGAGTTAGTGCACATGCACCTCATTAGGCTATCGAAAGTTAAGGCATATTTTACATTTTCTGGTTAAGATCTTATTTTGAAAAATAATGGAAACAGACTCTGTCACAGCAGGGTTTGAGATGCCAGCCCTGGGACGTGATCTGCCTGGGCTGGGGCACTGGTGAGGTTAGCCCTGCCCTACACAAATTACATTTATATCAGTCACAGAGATAATCTCTGATGCAGCATGGTGTGGTCATAAAATAAATTCAGCTAGAAGCATCTGAATTTTGAGTCTCTTTGATACTTTCTTCAGGTTCCCATGGGACACATGAGCTCCCCAGAGCTTGATGTGAAGACGTTTGAAGTCTACAGAAATCCTTCTGTTGACTTCAGACACGCTGGGACTTGGCTTTTAAAGCTGTGGGTGTAGAAATGTGTTTCATCCCTCTGGATCAGTGTCATCAGCTTTCCTTGCCTTTTAAGGGCAAGCTCTGTTTTTAGAGAAATACTGTGGGATATGAGAGCCAGAAACAAAACAAACTTCCTCCCCCATTACTTCAGTACAAGTTGTAAGCCTGTTGATTTGGAGCAATAGGCTAATACTTTATTTTTTAGCATCCTGGCTGTGTTTAAAGGATGCTAATTGCTGTAGGATTTTAATGAGATTCCCTAGATCCTGATCCAGGCCCACCCAGCCCCTTCCCATGGGACAGTGATGCTCACTCAGCTGGAACAGATTTCAGCAGCCGCTGACCTGGGATAAATCGAAGCAGCCTTGAGATAAAACACCTTTCCCAGTTCCCACCCCACAATCATGGTTTAATATTGTTACAGTTAACATGTGTGACTTCACTGCTTATTATCAGAACTGGCTGGTAAGAGGAGCAGAACTTCCCAAAATCAGATTTGTGGAAGTTTGATAACGGCCCTGTTGTGCACTAAACATCCATGGAACACACGTTGGGGAAAAGAGCTTTATGTAGTTCACATTAATGACTGAGATGCATTTAGTGACAATTCATACCAAACTTCACTTTAGCTGTTCAAAATATACTGTATCTTTTCTAAATATTCTTTGGAAATATTCTAAATCCAAACATTTTGCTGGAGTAATGTATCTGTCAGATTATGGAAGGAGCTGGTCCAGGGCTAATTTAGTAAATACAAAAGTTAATATAAATACTGAATTTCAATGAGACAAATATTTCTCTTTGAGATCTGCTGTATTAGCATCCAAGTGTTAGGATATAAACATATATTTTAGATTAGTGATCCACAGACCAAATGCATCTGTGTAACAGCTAGCCTGGGTAACTTTTTTTAAATGCTGTGATTTTTTTTAGCAATAAGTGAAGCTTCCAAAATGAGTGGAATGCTTTGCCCAGTTTGGATGTTTGTGGGAAGGTCAGGTCTTTGATAAAGACGGTAGGAAAATTCTATAAAAAAATTCTAAAGGACTTTGGAAATTATTTTAAAAATTTAAAATTTATATTCAATCTTGAATATTTTGGTACTGAAAGAGGAAAAGGGGGCACTCTCCTGCGTTTCCAAAGGAGGAGGTGGAATTAGAAACTGCCTGAACTTCAGGCAAAGGATGAGAATGTGAAGCCCATGAGAAAACCTGGGATTTGGGATGACTGTAAACAAATTTCTCCTATGTGAGGAGGATGGAGAGGTGACCTGTTGTTCAGCTCTAGCCCTGCTAGCTGCTGGCTCTGCCACTAAATTAGACCTTGTAAAATAAATGAGTTCAATGTTAGATACCAGCTGAGGGATTCACACCGGGCTTTTTAAATTTTTCGGTCTTGAAGCACCTCCAAAGTTCAGAATTTACAACCTACTAATGATGCCACAATATATGAATTTTTATCAGACTTCCTATCGAACGCTAGTTTAATACTTCTGCTGTCTTTATTTATGAGGAGATTGTTTCCAGCTCCTGTTAACTTATTTTACACAGCCCATGATGTAATTGTTAGGCAGTTGTAATGAAGATTGAAGGTTTAATAATGCCAAGTGTTACAAATTTCTATTTAATCATTCCTAAATCGATTAGTTACTTTCACCCAAATGCCGGCCCATCAAAACAGAGAGAGCTAAAGATCTGAACTGCTGTGGCCAGGCTTTGATAAATGGTATTTTGGTGCAGTGGTAATTGGGTTATTGAATTTACTCATCTTCCAAATGATGTTTGCATTGTCTCAGCATATGTGTTTAGGGCCAGGGGAAGGTCATTAGGCGCTTCAGACCGGGGGCATGTTTGGGTTAAAGTGATTTTGAACAGCCAGAGTTGAGGTTAGTCAATTAAAGGAAATAGCACAGAGAAATGCTACAGAAGGCCATGTTATAGGCTGCTCACTAGGGAGGTCCCAAAGGCCTGGTTAAAGTAGCCTAAAGATCCTTTAAGTAAATGTCTACCCCCTGCCCCAAGCTCTTCAGACACAGACAAATTGCTGTGAGAAATGCCCTTCACTTGAAACACGTTTCACCTGGAAACAAATGTCACACTTGGAGAGGCCAAGCCTCCAAAGGCCAAGGGAAAGCATCAAATGATAATAGCTTTTGTGTTTATAACCACATCCTTCAATGGGCTTCCACAAGGGCTGGGGCACGGGGAATGAGCCCAGGCTGCCCCTCGGAGGTGGTGTTTGAGGCAGGGCCACTCTGTGCTGGTTGGGCTCATCCTCAGCACCTGTGATGTCCTCACTGAGCCCTGCCCAAAGATCAGCCCCACCTCCAGGGCATGGCTACTTTGTTTAAGCATTACATTAAGCATTAACCATTACTTTGGTTACTTTGATTAAGCTGTTTCAGTGCCACAGTTCAGAAGAGAATTTATTTAGATCTCCATCCTGGACAGAGCTTGCCAGGGCTTTGTCCTGCCAAGGAGCTCAGCATTTCTGTGTGACCATGAGCTGCTGAGTGTGTGTGTGGGGTGATCAGCTGTCCCTGCTCTGGGTGGGAGGAATTCCCTCATAATTTGCCAGCTCCTCTCCTGAGTGACCAGCTACCAGTTCCAGCAGAGTCCAAGTACCCAACTCGTGACTGCTGTCTGCATTTCAAATGAAAACCAAAGGAGTTTTGTCATTTTTAAGGTGTTTCTGACTAATTGGACTGTTAGAATGAGAAAAGCGGAAGAAGCAGGAGAAGAAGCTGCTCATGTTTCTGTGTTCTCACATTAATTCCAGAGATTTTCAGAGTACCTGATATTCTCTAATACTCTGAACAGAGTCACAGGGAAGAGCACCCTTGACATGAAAAATGAGCCCACTGTATTTTTAATACTTGGCTAATTGTGTATGGAACCATTCTTCAGTTCCAAAGCACTGGAAGGAGGCTCCTGTTCTACAATATTTCTGTTGTGCAATTTTATAAAAGCCTGTCATTTTATAAACACACTGGTTTATATTTGATTTCTGTCCTCTAAACACTATTTAAATCACAAGTAATAATTTTTAATCTTGTAAAATGCCCAAAGCTTAAATCAATAACCATTTGATGAATACATAACCCGAGGACATTCTGTTTGGCTGATAAATTATAATTGCGGGAGTGCCTGGCAGCTTTTGTGGTTAAACCTTTGCTTTCATACAATTAAATGGCCGATTCCTTCAAACACTTGACACACTCTTAATGGTAATTGCACAAGGAGCTTATTGGGGACAAATGAGACAAAGACCTTTCTCTTGGTGCCCATAAAGGATCAGCTGGAAAACCAGGGTGGTCTGGCTCTTCTGGATGACTTTTTGGGTCACTGCTTGTGCTCTGTCAGAAGTGTCCCCTCTGCTGGCCTGCCCTGCTGCTCTGCCAAGGGTCCTGTCCCTCAGCCACCCTCAGTTCTGCTGCTGCCACAGGTTCTGCCCTGGGCTGGAGCTTCTCCAGCTGCCCCAAGGCCAGGCCAGCGTTCCCTGGCAGAGCTCAGCCTTGTGTCAGGGGACACATCAAACAGGCCAGGACACTTCTGTACCCAGTGGTTCTGTGATGACAGTGGAATCTCTGCAGTCCTTCATGGCCAGTTTATGTCATTTTGTGAGATCTGAGCCCAGTAAAGGGACTGTAAGAAGCCTGCAATAACCATAGGATTGTCTCCTGGAGGCACGATGTCTTACCTGGGAATGTAACTCAATCATGTGTTAATACAAAAAAAAATTCGCATCCCTCTCTGTAATGTTCCTCACCTCCAGCAAATTCACTCTGGAGCAGAGGCAGTTCCTTCCTCCCCAGTTCCAAAACTGCACCTCCAATAAACCCAGCCTGGTGTGCAGGGTGCCCAGGTGCAGAAGGAGTTCCATTATGTTCAGAATTATGTTCTTCCCTGTAGTTTGTAGCTGCTGAGCCACTTCCAGCCTCTGCAGTTGCTCTGCCATATGCCAAATTTGTAAAATCTTGTTCACATTTCTTTCCCTGCCTTCACCTGAGGGCAGCTCTTCAGGGGAAGGACGTGGAGCTGACAATTACAGCACTTCCCGCTGGGAAGAACCTGTAGGACATCCCTGGCCATCAGGATTTACAGGGACACTTAGCAAGTGTCTTTAGCCTCTCTTCCCTGTGCTGATGAAGTTACAAAGTGAGGCATGAGCATTTTGGCTGTAAGATTAGAGATCAGCCAGGAAAATGGTTTCATGTACTGCCACTCCTTTATGTTGACTCCTGCATCACTCAGAAGTGTGTATGGGGGAGAAAAAAGGTGGGAGAAAATGAAACACTAATTATTTTTTCTTTAACAATCACTGGCAAAGTAAACAGAGCATTTAGAGATTCTGGCATGGGTGAGAGAGTGCGCATTTATTTTCTGTATTTTTCTAGCCACAGTGTCACTCAGGACCACATCTCACATGACAAGGAGCAATTAAAGGAAAATGTGTCCAGGCTATGCCCCTGCCAAACTGAATCATGAACCTTCTTTTGGCAGCCTCATGCATGAATCCCTCCCCTTGGGGAGCACCAGGCAGGAGCTGATTTGCCAACTGCCATGAGCCATACATTTTTTTGTGCATGGATGTCATGTTAGTGACATTACACAGTGGTTGAAAACAAGAGTTGATACATCAGCATAAAGGGCTCTTCTTAACGGTGCTCAGATACTCAGAGATGAACAGCAGCATCCAAGGAGGGAGGCAGTGTCCCTTCACAGGGTGTTTGCTTTGTTCCAAGTCAAAATTCACAGCCATTTGCTTTTAAAAGACACTGTACAATATATACAGATAAAAGTGTATTAAATTACCTAGTTTGAATATGAGCAGCTGTGGATATGGTAGCTGAGAGCACCTGGGGAGTTGTATACCACAGACATAGGATTTTCTGTACAATTTATTCAATTAAAGTGTGAAAAGTGTCTAAAAGAGTTATTTGAAGGGCTTTTGTTCTCCTGCACAATCTCTGCCTCCCATTCCTTTCTTTTGTACCAGTCCCAGAACACAGCTCAGGAAGGAAATAATGAAGGGAGAAGTATCTGGGAAGGACACACAACTCCACAGCAGAGCTGGCTTAGCAACATCACTCCCAGGGTGTCTGGTTCACAGTGGAGATTTGAATAACTGTCCTGTATATTTAACATAAACCTACTCATTAGAATTCAACATGCTTATATTTCCTCCATAGAAAACACTGTTTTTATTTCAAACAAAGACATCTCACCAGCTAAAGGAGCAGTGCAATGACTTGCAGACCAAAGCACAATAAACAGAGTGAGAAACCTTATACAGAATAACATCTAATCTGTGTAAATGTGTGTTTAATTCATCTGGATGTAGCTACAACTCAGCTTGTTCCAACAGCCTGATCAGCTAGGCAGTAGCATTCATACCATGCCAGAACTGGGATTTTGCTGCCTTAACATCCAAATTCAGTGACATTTTAGGCAATGTCAGGACTCTCCTCCAGATCCTGCAGGTCCTCCTGAGCCCTGCATCCTACCTGCCAGGTGCATGGACATCGGAAGGAATCTTGGATGACTCTGGGCGTCTGTGTCTACATTTCCATTTTCATGCTATGCTAAAAGAAATGTAGTATGTCTTGACAACAAAAAGCAGTTTTGTTAATCCAAGTTTGCCAACACAAATCACCCAGAACTCTCTTCTCTCTTCATTTCCTTTTTCTGCTGAAAAAGGAAAATATCAAAGCCTCTGATAGAGCTGGAGATGCTGCTCCAGAAGCATCAGAAAGCCCTGATGCTTTCTCTTAGTGCTCTTAGGAGATAAATAAGGTTTTGGGGATCCCATCCTCAGTCTTTCATTCCTTATACATCTCTTACATCACTGAGGTTCAGGTTGTGAACCTCTTCCTTATTTAGAGACAATCTCAGATCCCTGTCCTGTGTTGTAGGTGTCCTGTTCCTGTCCTTGCTAAAGGTTGATTTTGGCACAGAATTACACAAGTACTGCCAATAAACACCACTTCAGGTTATGAAAAATGCTACTGTAAAGTGTTTCACACAAGAGAGGAATCCTAATATACCCTTACATTAATAATTGGTCATTACAGTCATTAAAGTCTGATAAAATTCCCTTAACCCAATCCACCCATTTTTAAATGAAATGTAGTTTGTATTAATCAGTAGGAAAGATTTATTAATTAGCTGGGATCATCCTGTGAACATGAAAACTCCTACTGGTGATTAAAGTTTACTGTAAAAAATCCCAAGCCTAAGTACTTCTATAATCAAAAGCTCCAATAGTATTTGGAAATATTTGGCAATTTTTCCAGAGTAACCTTAATTCAGTGAGTGAGTCTGTGTCTGTGTGTGATTACAGCGTGGCATGAATTTTACCAGAATCCTAATACCCAAACTGAAAATACAGAGCAGACACAACTGATACCAGGTCCTATAGTCACGAAACTCAGCCTCCTTATAATTACCAAAAAATTGAGAAATTGGGAAAAAATTCAGACTTTCAGAGATGACTCCTTTTCCAGAATTGTACCAGCAGTGCTTGGTGCTGTCATCACACAGCTGTAGAGAGAAAGGATTGGTTTGTGCTCCCTGCAAGCTTCCAGGTGGCAGGAATTCCTACACTGTGTGTTCATTCCTGCAGGAAAGGTTTCCCCTGCTTGCTTTTTTGCTTTGGTGATGTGCATTTTCCACACCTCAGCACATATTCCTGGAGCTGCTCACTGCCTGCACTGGAAGATCCTCAGCAGACCTGGGGAGAGCAGTGGGGTATTTCAGACACCTGACAGAAGTGTAGAAATGTTTCTTCTTTTCTGCAGAAGTTTGTCACTGCAGATCAGGGCTTTTCAGGGTAAACTCACTCAAAGTTGAGCAGCTTTTCAGAACCAACACATAATTCAAAGACATTTACTACAAGCAGTTGTCCAATTTATCATATCCTGGAGCGCCAGCATTTTTAACAAAATTAACAAATAGGCACCTCATGGCAAGCAGGGTGAAATGACTCTTATTTTGTAATTAGACTTCAGACAATATTATATTATGTAGTTAAGGGAAAAGAACTTTGCCTCAAATTTCAAAGTGGTGAATCCCAGTTTAATTCTGCTAATGGCACTTAACACAGATGGCTAAAAAGAGTAATTATCTTCTTTAGCTTTCTGCCACCTGCCACAAACGAACTGTTTTCTTTAATTGCTCAGAATTACTCTTAATCACATATAACAGTTACTTAAACCCTCGTCACATATTGCAACTCAAGATCAAGCCTTTAACCCCAAACATGAGACTTAAGAAATTACCCCCCTGACCAAGAGCACAATGCCAGTTGTGCTGTGGCAGTTGGAAAGATTAAAAAGATTAATCTTTTCTCTTCCAGGTCAGAGCAAAGTTTGCAGGCTAATCACACAAGTCCTTGTTGTCTGATCCAAGTAATTATCAGAGCAACCAAAAGGCTATATCCACAGCAGCAGGAAAAAAATGCACACCATTTCTTCCTGTTGATTCACTTTTGTGAGCAAATGGTCAGTTTTAAAAGCCACACAGTCAGACTGATCTGAAAAATTACTTACTGAAGAACTGAAAGGTGTAACATTAACTGTACCTGACTGATGAGTCAAAGCTTTTTAGATTCCTTGAGATAAGTTAACAGATAAAATAATCCCATTTCCATTGGGGCATCATTTTGAATTAAGTTGATGTTAGGCATTTAAAAATCCCAACATGACACCTTTTCTGGCTGCATTATGTTTTATAACAGCAATTCTTGCCTCCCACCACTCAAAAGCCATGTGTTTGTTGGAAGAACTGTAATTCTTCCCTTCTTCTTTACTGCGGTTCTTGATGTCTGAACCACACATTCAGATTGCATGCAATAATTCAGAAGCCATCCCATTAGTTCTGCCTCCTGATCACCAAACTGAATTGAAAAAGCACTAATGAAAATCCTGAGTTTTAGCTAGATCTCTGTGCTTAAGAGAAATGAAAAAGCACCAACCTTAGTGTTCCATGAATTATGAAGTCTGTAACTCACTATCGCTGTTTTCCCAAGTTTGTTAGGGAAAGTTCACAATGGAATTCATATGCAAGAGGGTATGAGGAAAATTTGGGTGGACACTACTAAGAAGAACTCTTTAAGTGAAAACAAGCACCAAGCATACAGTTTCACTTCTCAACATAAAATAGTCTACATTAGAATTGATCAGTATTACACATTTTTAACAACACACTGGTTTTGAAAAATTACTCCATTCTTCTGAAACTCGATGAACTAATGAATACTGCAGTTTAGCTTTTTTTTTTTTTTAATGTTACACTTCATATTTTTAAATGTGCAAGTGGCAGAGAGAAAGGAAATCATTTAGAAGCACAGACCTGGAAAACAGCTTTAAGAAGCTTGTATGTGTTCACCAATCTCAGGATAAACAGAGCCCTAAACCATGAAATGAGCAATGACTCAGAAACTTCACAGAAAAAGATTCCTGAACTTGATCTTTAAGGAAATTAATTATCTGTGACACTAATATTGTACACCAGGGCTTTGCACTGTGCTCCAACTTGGTGAGAGTTTCTGTTTCATGAATTCCTTGAACCAGCCTGACTAACAGTTCTAAGGGAGTCTCAGCTGTACAAAAAGTCCCTGAGTAGGTGTGAGAAAGGAAAGGTCTGACGGCCCCGCTACCCCTGTGGATTTCTAATACAGCAGGGAAGGTTGGTCTGCTAACAGTATTTACCTTTGTTTCTTGGTAAATAGCAAACTATTATTGGACAATTAGAGTAAAGGTCAAGATCCACTTTTTTTTTTTCCCCTTTAAGAAACATGTTTACTCTATGTTTAGCTTCAGCAAAAAAGTGTTTTTCATAGAGTAATATAGTGCAGCACCATTTGAATGTATCAGACCTTCTGACACTGACTTAATTTGGTGGTAGAAGATAAGAATTTTCAGTGGTGTCTGCTCAGGTGCCCTTATTGCCATCTCGCTCCAGTTTCCATCTGGGTTTGTGACAATAATAACAATAATAATAATGACTCATAAAATGTGGCTGTTTTCATATAAACATTGTCCAAGTGACAATAGATTTTATAATCAGCTCTGTTGGCGGCCAGTGAATGCTCTGCTGGTGTGGTGGTGCTGGGAGGGCGCAGGGCTGCAGGAAATGAAAACAACTTCAGAAGGAGGAGAGATTAACTACAATCAATCCATCACAGCACGAGAAGTAACGGGCTCGCAGAGTTTTAATGGACTAAAGAGTGTAATGTGTTTGGTTTGGGAACCGAAGAGTTTAATCAAGTATTTTTACATTTTTAAACAGGAAATGGCCTTTTCTGCAGAGGATATACACATTTGCAGTGCATAAATCAGTTCCTGAGTCCCAGGATTCTGATCTCATGGTCTTTACCATGCAATTAACTTTAACTCTTTCTCTGAGGGAAGGGCTGCTCATTCTGGCAGTGTAACGTGATGTGATGAGTTGTCGCTGTTGTTTTTCCATGTATCCCAGCCTGGCTGCTGGGGATGGGATCAAGGAGGCTCATGGAGAGGGCTGGGCCCTGTGTGGTGTTTCTTTAGCACTGTACAAATGTCAGGTTTATTTAACAGTGTCCAGGTTTCAGGCAGGATAGCAGGTAGCTGTGACAGCTGTCTTTTAAATTATGCAGAAAAACAAGCTGAGGACAACTACAACTGAGCAGTGGCTTGTTAAAGAAATCCCTTGGATACAGCCGTGGTTATTCCTTCAGAAAACCTGTGGCATCACTTTGCAATAAAATCAGGTAAAATTGAGGGTGCATGTACTTCCTGACATGCTTGCTGGGTACCATGGTATAAGTAGCTATTGCCAACATAAAATATGCACACAGCAGCTCACACACAAATATCTGAGATTACTGATAACTTATCTGCACCCAAATGAGATGGATAAATGACAAAACATGTATAGTTAATATACCCCCTCACAGGCTACTTTTGAGAAACCAAGTTCATACATTATACATTAATTTAGCCAACTGCACATGCATGGACAGGATATTATGATGATGAAGGTGGCCACCTTGTCAAAATGTAGGGGATGCATTAAAACACGACAGAATGACACCAGCACTGGGAGCTCTGCAGCAGAGCTCAACCACAGACTCTTGTGGAAGCTAAAAAGGGTGCTGGGAATCCCATTCTCATCAGAAAATCAGGTGGCCCTGAGTGTAATCTGTGCACAGATCATCCAGGTTACAAGCAGGGGATCCTCACAGACCATTGGCTTTGCTACCTCCTGCACAAGAAATATTTTCAGTATTAAAGCTTGAAAGTCGTTTTTTTTACCCCCTTTCTAATTAAAAACTAAATGCTGCAGTGAGGAAGAAGATACGCATGCAGAGAAAGCAAATGTTTGTAACACTTTCAAGCAAACACTGGAACTAAATGGAAAATGTTTGAAATAAGTGTTCCTTTGTAAGTTATTGGAAAGGTTTTCTAAAGCATTCCTTAAGGAAGACATACCAGATACAGGGATGTGCTCATTCCTGTGATACTGAATGGAAAAAATACTTGAAAATCCTAAAAAAGAAGAAGTCTTCCTCTACTTTCAAGTAGATTCTAAGAAGAGTGTGTTCTACTTTAACACCTCCGTTGAAGGATTGCAGTAAAGCTGCATGTGAACAAGACACTGATGTGCTAAACTGCTTGGCAGAAATGCAAAATAAACCAACAAACTACTGGAGAAAACCAGTCTAGCTCAGAATGCATTGCTGTGATTCCAGGTTTCTGTTCCCTCATGAGGTACCAATGTAAATAGACAGCCTCATGTAGACAGCTTTCACAAGAGAAACTATGGACTTCTTGAATTAATATAATATTATATTAATAAAATGATAGCAGGGAAATAGATAGAAGTTCATATCTGTCCCAAAACCCTGAGAACTTTATTTTTTTTAAATAAGAATTGCATTAAGAAACCTCATCCAGGGGTGTAAGTGTTTGACTGTTTAAACTGTAACCTCCTTTTCTCTCTTTTCTTTCTTTCATTGGCATTTGTTTCCTATTCATGTGCTTCCTTAGCCCTGTCTTCTGTGGTATCATGGCACCATGACCAAAGTGACAGACTTCTGTCTCTGCTGGATTAATCAGTGTGTTCTTTGATCCATAACATATGCTCCTCACAGACATTTAGCGTCAACATATTCAAGATTTGTGGTCTGGCAGTTCAGTGCCTGATGCTAACCCGGCTGATAGACACTTTGGAGTATTTAATTTTATTTTTTTTTCTTTAATGGAGCCTGTCTTTTATCCATAATAGAGCTCAAACAACTGAGTT
This sequence comes from Anthoscopus minutus, assembly GCA_013399455.1. Taxonomy (NCBI): domain Eukaryota; kingdom Metazoa; phylum Chordata; class Aves; order Passeriformes; family Paridae; genus Anthoscopus; species Anthoscopus minutus. The sequence goes on from VWYI01028833.1 coordinate 25,482, forward strand.
AAATATGTGATGTTAAATACTTGGGTTGATAGCTTTGCTTGAAGTTAATTTCTTTTGGGGTGGGGGATGAGAAAGAACTGAGTGGCTCCCAGAGAAATCCCAGCTCTCCTTAGGCACAGTGTGGATGTTTTGATGCAGAGCTTGCCTCAGAGTTTGTGTGTTCATGGCCAGGGGAGAAAACAAGATCTCTGCAGCACCAGTTCTGGTGTCCATCCCTGAATACTCTGACATTGCTCCAGGGGCACAACCAGGATCCACAGCTGATGGAAAACCAGGAAAGTTCCTTCAGCTACCAAAAACTGGGCTGCTGTGACCCAGGGCTGAGAGGGCTTGGTGGTAAGAACCCAAAATCCATCTGCTGGGATGGTCCTGGTGGATGCAGGAGGTGCTGGGCCAGCTCACAGCATCAGGAGGGCAATTCCCAGAGAATACCATTCCTCACCTGGCTGATTCCCAGGAACAGGGACCCACACGGGCTCTGCAGTGGGTGGCTGAGCTGGGAAATAATGGCCTTTATTTCCTTTACCTGCTGTGTCAAACTGCAAAACGTGGTACCAGGGAAAACTGACAAGGGCAGGGAAAAGAACAGAAGAAATAGGGGGTAAACTGAGATATTTTTCCTTTGGTGTATCAGTTAAATAAGGGATATCAATTAATGAGATGCCAGCAATTTAATTATTTTTCATTAAGAGGTACAGCATGTGATTTACTGCTCAGCTACTCCTTTACTGATCATGCTGCTATAAAGGGCTGCATAATATATTGCCTTCAACTTTGCCATGCACAGCTAGAAATGGCAAGTATAAAATGGGATTAACTGCCCTCAAAATAGTCTGGGCTTGAAATTAATTGTAAAAGGCTGATGTCAAAACTCCTTTTGACTTCAGAAGGTGCTGAATTACCTCCTCACCCCCTTGTCCTTCTGCACACAGGCACATCCCTGTCTTTGGCAGACTAGGCCCCAAAATAGTCCATGTAATTCAGAGCAGAGAAGATTTTTCTTATTTTTTTAAGCATTGTCCTGCCATGAAGAATTAAACAGAAAATGAATGGAGAAACCAAATGTCAGCTGCTCCCTTAGACTTCAAGGTTCAGGAAACTGCTTAGTGGGAGTAGGAAGAGACTGGCAGGCTGAAATGTAAGAGAATAATTGCATTATAAGAAGATTATGGAAGATTATTTTTCTTGAGGGCCCCAGATTTCTGCAAAAACAATCCTGAATTGCATCCTACATGGCAAAATGAATTCCCCCCCATTCCTCCAAACAACCAGAGTTTATTAACTGTGTAGTCCTTTGGTGTGGGCAGAATTAAAAGTGGGCTTATATTGCAAAGCATTCCATACATCTTTTTTTCCTTTGACAACGTGGAGCTTAATGTGATTAACAACACGGCAACTCGTGGCAAGAGGAAAAATAATTCTGGGGTTTTTTTCAATATACAAACCCCTTAATAATCCAGGAATCAATATGCAGCCTGGGAGGGTTCCCCCAGCAGAGGTTTGGGGAAGCAGGGTGGCCTGCCTTCATTTCCCTGTCCTTGTGATGCTCCTGCAGCCCTGGGTAGCCAGGCTTTTTTTTTTTCTTCTTTTTTTTAATGTTTAACTATAACCACTGGGACTGGAATCAGAGCTTCTCATGGCCCAGTATGAATATTAATAAGACACTGGGCCATGGAGTTCCTGGCTGATTTTGACAGTTTAAAGGATCAGTTAGTTAATTAGAAGATGACATGGCACATCGCATCCCTTGGCTCCGTCCTGCCTTCTGTCTCCTCTTTTCATTTTCTCTTTTGACATGTTAGATTACATCATTACTTGTAGTTTCACTTGTTAGCCACACCATGAAATGAGACTATTTTAAGCTGTAATTATTGTGATTTCTCTCCTCCACCAAGAACATGAAACTCAAAGAAAGCAGAGAGCAACTTGAATTTCAAAGACTTAGGAATACATGTCTGGCAGTTTATAACCTTCTAACTACAGCCAAGAAACAGAAAAAAAAATTAAATAGCACAGAAAATTGTGTTGATCATCATACTGGCAACCAATGTAGTGTTTTAAGTAGGCAGCCCCATCATCTGGGCTTCATCTGTGACTTAATGAATGTTTTCATAGGTGTATTTCTCAGAAATCCAGAGTCTCTTCCCCCCAGCCATGTGATTGTGCCTCTGGATATGTATGTGCAGTCCAGTACATTTGTGTGCTAAACAGAGTCTGAGTTTTCTGTCATCATCATGGTCAGAACAGACACAAATAATTTGAAAAGAGCACACAGCACTCTGCAGAACCCTCTCATCTGGGGAAACAACAGAGGAGAGAAAAGAAAGGCAGAGGAAAGAAATGTCATTGAAATCTTATTTCCCATCTATACCTGGTACCCCAAAACAATCAAACTGCAACCCAAACCATAAAAATACTTAATCTACACCATAAATCACACAAACTTTCAGGTTCTTCATCCCAAATTCATGCTGCAGTCAGCCACCAGGATGAAAATTCTGGACACATAATACAACTTTGAAAGAAACACAGCCACTTATTTTGTCTCTAGATAATCTCATTAATTAATATTTGTATTCTAACTTCCAATCTGAAAATTCTTATCTTAAATTGTTGTGTTTCTGCACAGAAATGCAGAGAAACATATGTCTGCAGGAAGACTGGAATGTAGTTTCTGGATGAGGGAAAACCAGCAGCTCTGAGGCTTTGCTGGAAATGGCAGGATCAGTGGGTGAATGTGTCTTCTGATAGGAATGATCATTTCTGGGTTATGATTCCCTGTGTACTTTGCCTTTTCTTTTATCAAATATTTATATCTGTGTATTCATTTCAATACTGCCTGATCAATACTGCTTATCAGAATGTGTATTTTTAAGGAAGAAATGGCAGAGGAAGTACAGCTAGGGGATAACTCTATGCAGTTGGCCACAATGTGGGTAATTTATGTCTTTCATTAAGGTAAACATTGATTCACAGGGCTTCCCAGAAATACAGTGCTAATAACAGGTGGAAATCACTTCCATTGCCACTGAAGATAAAGCCAGGTGATGTGACCTGGAGAAGGAACAAAATTGAGAGTTATGTGCCCTCCAACAAGGATTAGTGCTCAGACTTGATGACCTCAAAGGTCTTTTCCAGCCTAAATGCTTCTATGACTTTCCTCATTGAACCAGAATTCCTTGTTCAAGATAAGCCAAGTTAAGCATAAAAAGTGTCCCTGTTGTGTCAGAGAAGGCATTAATACTTAGAGTGTTTTTTATCCAGTCAATGTTTTTGCAATAGGATTGATTTTGTAATGAAATGAGACATGAACCAACATCGTTACAATTCCATGGGCTGGTGAGATTACATTGCAAAGAGGATAAATGGGAAGCAAATATTGCTGTGTATTGTTGCTGTGTTTTGTGAGCTAAACAATGGAAATCTGCACTGGGTAGGACCTGAGCCACCTTCTGTATCCTCCTAGAGTTTCAAGATTGGTGGTGCTGGGAGAGCACAGGTGAGTTCCCTGTCAATCCCTGATACAGCCTGGCTCTGGGATTGCAGCCAGCACAGTCCCCATTTCCCTCTGTCCCTCTGCTCCCACCCCACACACCTGTTCTGCTGTTGCTGCACTTTTGCTGCAGCACAGACTCTGCTCCTGCCTCATGTCCCCAGCAGAGTCCCTGCTGTCCCCTCTGAGAGCCCACAGTGGAATTAATCACACACACCAGCTCTGGAGCTAATGCCAATCTCCTTCAGTGCAAACACATCTTTCCCAACTTCAAAGACAGAAATGAACACTTACATTTCCTTTGTTCCTAAAAGACTCGAATCCCATCTCATTGAAGGTCTGCTCGTCTCCTGGGTCTTCCCTGCACAGGAGCTCTAGCTGAGAATTAACAATCAAACCCCTCATTGTCCACCTGAACCTAGAAATGAAAACAAAGGCAAATATATAAGCAAGTCCTTTCATTCTGACTGCCATTTACCATTAATACTTAATATTCCCACATATTCTTTTCATCGGGTGCTTAATATAAAACCTAATGAACCATTGATGGCATTCCTGTTTTGCTCTGTTTCATATTAAGTGTGGAGCAGTAAAAACTGAGAAATGAAAGATAATATCTTTGCAAATAGAAATAGCTTAAAATTCTTAATATGAGTACAGTAGCTAAAGCACAGAAGTGAAGACTGTGATCCTTAGTGGGTCTTGGCAGCTCCTGGCCATAGGTTATTAAGCATTATTCAGCTGACCCTAAGGGGAGTTCATCTGGAGACATTAAGGTCAGAGAGTAGAAGCACTTGGACACAGTCAAATGGATTTTACACCTTTGTATCTCTCTGACATTACTGTTTTGCTTCAGCAAACTGCCTAATATCAGATATATCCTACTGGGTGCCTTTCTAAATCACTTCAATTTTCTTTGTCCCTGGGCTACAGTTATATGATCAGGAGCCAAAGCTATCACAGGCTATGATATACTATTTTACTTCCTCCTTTGTATTAGACTGAACTTTACTAGCTTCTGGGGCACGTGTCTATCAGTTTTAAAGATGAAGTACTATGTCAATAGTTTTTATGCATCATTCAAGTCCACCAAATCATTTGGTGTGCTCTGAGATTATTAAAAGTGTATTATCACTTTTACAGAAAATGTTCTTATTTTGAAATAACCATCACTCAGAGCAGCCTGTGCTTACCAATACTATCTCTCTAAAGTGATGTTTCACAGCAAAATCAAAATGGGGATTGATGCTCTGTAAGTAATTTCAGATTTGAGAGCATAGGAACCTTATAAACACGAGTGTGGAACTAACAATTGACTCCACAGTCCTGTACTTTCATTATCCACTTTCTTCCTTTAAATCTTCCTAATTTGCTGTTGTATATTCCTGTAACTGCTAGCAATAACCAGAGCACTTTCACCATGTAAAAAGTGACAATTTCTGCTAGCTTAAATTTGTCATTCTTCTTAACTAGAATCTGTCCAGTTAAATAACCCGTAAAAAATTACAGAGATTAGTTTGGCTGTTGCAGCATCAAAACCAGGAAATCAAAGATGCTTTTTTTGTGAGGAAGCTGAGGTTTCAGCTAACGGGGGAGAAGCTTTTAGAACACAAATCCAGCCTATAATCAGATTTTCTCATTTCCTTGCCAGCCTTCCGTACTTTTGGTTTTGTGGTTCACAGTGGCTGCTTCCATTGTGTCATGAATGGAAAAGGGATGAGGGATTTGAGCTGAAGGATGAAGAGTGTGATCTGCCTCCAGGTCCTTCCCTCAGCTGGGCATTGCTAGGCTGGGAGTGTGGCAGCTGGCAGACAGTGATTTTGGAGCTGGTTATGCTTAGGTGAAAGAGCACTCCCTTTTTGATGAGTTCATTCTCTGGCCTCAGCAGCTCAAATCCTGTTTCAGCTGCTTCCATCACAGTGTCATCACTGTAAATCCAGCTTGCACATCCTCAGGTTCAGGGATCACCTTTTGTCTTCAGCTTTGACCAAGACCTCTTGGCACTGCCGTAATCAACACCCGGAAAGGCAGCCCAGGGCAGGAGGAGGTTCTTGGGCCATAGGTCAGCTCTCCTGGTTCTCCCCATCACAAGGGCTCAGTGGCATATTAAACAGTTCTTTACCCTATTCTGACCTCATCGTTCTGCTTCATGGAAGACTGAATTAACACAAGGGTGTTGTATCTGCTGGCCCTGCAGCACTTGCAGGGATGGTGCTGTGATGCTCCTGAAGCATCACTGCCTTCCTCAAGGGGCATAAATTACAGAGGTATCGGACTTTTAAAGAGCTTGAAGGACAGAACAGTTCCTTCAGCAGTTTAACAATAAGTATCATTTCATTTAAGTTACTTCTGAGGGTTGGAACTCTTTCAGAGATGCTAAGTGGAGCAAATAAGGATCTCAAGACTTCAGCATTAACTGATGGGAATAAAGCCAAGGTTTTACATTTGCTTTCACATCCTCTCTTGTGGTATGTTTTAGTTTAAATATTTTGGCTCAGTCTTGAAGCTTCCAATGCATAGGCAGATTGCTATGCCTACATGCAAAAAAACCCCCACCAGAATTGAGATCTTTTTGCTGTTATATTTAGAGTATGTATTTAATTATTGTGCCTGCACGATGCCATAGAAAATCCCGGTTTGCTTTCACATATTCAACAAAGAAATTTTCAGAAGGGTATTTTTAAATTAGATCCACACTAATTACATGTATTATTGAGAACCCAACGCTTCACAGCTATCAGTGGGTTGTATTATTGAACATTTTCAAATAAACACAGGGAAACAGAACTCAGTCTGAACACATTCCCAACAGAGACACTCAAGCTTTAATAAAGGAAACCCAATGGTTATAATTAAAAAACACCTTCTCACACTTTGAAAAATCCCAGATACTTAACTTTGAAGCATGGTTGTGTAACACAGTTCTCCTTCACACTGCTCAGGGTAACCATAATCTCTACAGTTCCATGACTTCTGTTTATTTAACACACCAAAGCAAGAGTTATTTATAAAGTCACAGCTGGTCTTTTTCCTAGCTTTTGTTTCTCACAAGTCTTAAATATTTGTGAAAACAAGAAAAGTAATTAAAGTATTGATACATTAAGCAAACGCTTCCCTAATCACTCTGCCTGAATAGGAATCACTTGTTTAAACAGAACTTGCTAAGTATATGTACAGAAATACAATGTTAAATAGTTACTGCGGAGTAGGAAAGCCAACTTGCATTTAAAGAAACAAAATAAACAATGCCAAGCCGTCACTGATATTGCAGGCAGCCACTCCAGCATTAGGAACTCCCAGCCCCGAGCTGGGTTTGGTGTGTGGCCAGCTCTGAGCAGGAGCTGTGTGCCATCTGCTCCTCACACAAAGGACACGAGTTTATTCTCGCTGGTGGGAACTGCTGTCCAAGAGCCAACCCTTGGCAGCACCAAGCCCTACCCTTGAAAAGCTGGCAGAGAGGGCTTTTTAGCCTTTGAGTTCCCTAATAATGATCCTCTCCAGGGTGCAGGTCCCTCATGAGTGCTTCATTTCCCTCTTTATTCTGATTCACCATCCCGTGCAGGCAGGCTGGACACCTGAAGTGCTTTGGTCTCCTGCGGATTCCTCTTACCTGCCAGCACCTGGCAGGCTTAATCAGGGAATAAATCAAACATTTAAGCAGCAAAATTTATATTAGGTTTGTATATAGTATACAATTTATAGTAGGCTTGCATGCTGAGAGATCGCAAATTGAAACTGAGACACGTGCAAAAAGCAAAACCAGCCCGTGGTCTGTGGCAGCATTCCCTCCTTGTCAGTCCAGGACCTCCAGCTTCCCGGGGACAAGAGCAGCACCCTCCCCTTTGTGGTGGCAGTCTGGCTGCTTCCCACTTTCCTCTGTTCCCTGGGAATTAGCTTTTGGACACAAAAGCAAACGTCTGATAGTCGGAGCCAGATATTGTGGTGAAGGGGGTTTTGCAGCCGCGGTCACACGCAGGCAGGCAGGGAGTGAGTAATCTAGATAAATGCTAATGAAAGCTCTTGCTGGCACCTTGTGTATTCAAAGGCTATTTCCTATTGTTCCCGGTCAGCTGGCTCGCTGACTTCTCATTCAGCCCGGGCTGCTCGGATTCAGCTGGGACCACTCTAACATTCGCATTACACGTGATGTAAACCCGCCGCTGCCGTCCATTTGCTTCAGCTCATTATCTGTGGTCCTGGCGAGACCACACATGGCACGTCCTTAGTGCCGGTGACAGATCCCATCACGAGCTGCCTGATGTGGACACGCCAAGGGAAGCCTGTGTTTACCTGCCCCAGGTACAGCAGGTGGTGGGGAGGGTTCCTGTAAGGCACCAGGATTCCTTGGGCACATAATTAACATCCAGCAGCTCTCCCTGCCTGGATGGCTCCAGCAGTGAGGAGTGAGGAGAGCATCCCTTTGTTCTTGGTCTCCGTCCTCCCACCTCACCAAGAGCCACTAGGAAAAGGGTTTGGCCTCCTCGGACCTGGCATCACTCACTGAGCTCATTTAAAGTCTCACAGGAATTGAACTGGGAGCTTGTACCAACTTTGTGCTGAGAGCACACAAATTGCAACAGCTTAGGAGGAGCTGACCAAATTTAGCAGATTTCACAGGGACAACGCAAACCATCCCAGTGCCAAACTTCAAATTCTTGTTTCAAATTGTGTTGATACTAAAACCCTCCTAAAGAAAGCATCCAGAATTTCAGAACACAGGCAAACTTTTTTTTTTCCCAGTAATCTTACTCTTGGAAATGACTGAAACTTCAGCTCAAGTGTACCATTAAAGACAGAAATCAGCACTGGACAAAGCCCAGAACACAAGTTTACAGCTCAAATGTTTCAAGTTTGGCAAAGTGCTGTAAAAACCAGTCCATATTGACCCGAGGCAGTGCTGCCATTTTTGCCTATGAGATGAATAGGGGAGATTGATATAAGTATTATTTCAGTAATGGAAACATCTCCAGTGAGATGGGCACTGGCCTGGCTCCAGGAGCAGCTCATTTACCACGGTGAGCTCTTTGCTGCTGGGGCTGTGGCAGCTGGAGAATCCCAAACATCACATTTATGGGACCCTCCACTCACACATCTAAACAAGTCTTCTGCTGGGCTTATTCTTCTGGCTTGACTTGGGGATTATCTCTCTGAATCAGATGAAACATTATCTCCTGCAGTCTATCACGTTGCTATAGGGAAATAACAAATAGGTGTGTTTCCGTTGAAACTGGAAATTAAATATCCCTCATGTTTCTGGTTTATTTCTAAGCAGATCCAGCTGCGTGCTGTTCCTAAAAAAAATTCCTGACTGACCTCAGCCACCTGAACTGAACACTAACATTTATTTAAATGGCATCTAGTGTTTGAGAAGAAACTTAATTGCATTTAAGAAGAATCACAGACATTTTTGGAAGCTTTACCTAAAGTTGCTTAATCAAATCACATAACCAAAAAAATTATCTAATCAAAGCCATAAACTTTTTTACAATTTCCACAGAGTCTGAGGTTTTTTATTTAATTCACTTATCATGATCATCTTTTTCTGGTCTCAGGGAACATTAGTCCCCTCCTGCAAGAATTTTCCAGTTGTTCAAGATCCAGTCACTGGCTGTCAACCAGCTTTGGAAAAGCTGCAGTATGTGAGTGGCATATCTGACCAGGGATAGCCTGAATCTTTCCTTGAGGGCAGCAGTGACATCCAGGCTTCCTCTGCCTTGCTCCAACCTTGCAACTTCTGCCACCATGGCAGCAGTTCTCTCAGCAGGGAAGCAGCACAGTCACAGCCCAAGGGGATAAAGTTCCTGCTTGCTTTTGGGATATTGGCAGGGGTTTCAGTCACAGGTGGGATTGGACGGGACCCCTGGAGATCATCCAGTCCAATCCCCCTGCCACAGCAGGGTCATCCAGACCAGGTTGCACAGCATGATGTCCCAGTGGCTTTTGAATAACCCCAGAGAAGGAGACTCCACAGCATCTCTGGACAGCTGTTCCAGAGCTCTGCCACCCTCACAATAAAGAAGTTTTTCTCATATTCAGATTCCTGTGTTTCAACTTGTGCCCATTGTCCCTTGTCCTGTTGCTGGACACCACTGAAATGAGGTCTCCTTTCTTTTTGTTCTTTGTTTCTTTCTGTAGGCAGCAAATTTTGCTACCAGAATAAAGCCTCAGAGTCAAGGGACCCCTTCTTGTCAGCTTCTGTTTACTGAGGTTGTACTAAAGCATGAACTGCATTGCAGTAACTGAACATTTTAATGCAGACTGTTGAGTCAGTGCCATTGTAGCAGGAGCTGAATGTTCTACAGGATCCCTACAGCAAGCTCCTGTGTGCAAAGTTTGGACAGAAAAGATGGTCCTTGCACTGCACTTCCCTTGTGATCCACAGAAACTCGCAGAGCAAAGAGTCAAAACCAGGGCCCAGGATGCATGCAGGCTCCCCATGCAATGCCTGTGGGAATGGAACCCTCACTCTGCTCTGTCATCTCTTCTTTATGGGAGAAGGAGTTGCAGTGAGGTTATAAAAATGCACCCCCTACTGAATGCTTAAACAACTGGGAAAATTACAGTCAATCCACACTCCCAATGGAAGGTAGTGCTTCTCACAGACTGGAAAATATCCATAAAACCTGTGAGTTACGAGTACTTTTCTAGCTCATTGGGCAGTTCACTGCTGTCTTACCCTTTACATCTGTGGTACAGGTTTAATGCAGATCTACACACTCAAGTACTGAGTACTCATAAATGCCATTCTGATTTTATTGTACATATTTTTATAATCTCATAAAGTTTATATTTTTAATATCACAGATAATATGTGAACCTGTCATTTACACCACTCAAATACACAATGGGAGTTGGTAGCATAACTGGCTGTTTTTCTCTTGGAATACATATTAATCTAAAACTAATCTGTATTAATAAAAGATGCTCTTTTTTGTTGGGGTTTTTTTCCCCCTAAATCCACATACATTCACATATATCTTCTTTGCTTTGCAGACAGGTCCTAAGGCTGTGGAGGCTTTCAGGGACAGAGATGCCTTTCTCTGTTGTGCTTGTTAAACACCCAGTTCAGTCAGCTGCTGCTGTAAAACTGAGGCTCTCAAATAGCACCACAGTCCAGGAGGGAAATAAATGCTACTGAGCATATTCAACTTCACCATGGCTGAGTTCTGTACCGTGACATTCATTTCATTGTGCCTTACATTTAAACCCTGCTTCCAGCCTGCTGAAATGTGGGAAGAATTATCCTGAGGGACCGTAGTAAAACGCAGCCGTGTTTATTTGTAATTGCTACAAAACGGTTTACAAAATTGTTAGCGTCCTTTATTATGCCTGCTACTGAAGCACTTGCCTGTTAATTAGAGAAATTTCAGCTGTCATAGCTGGCAATTATAGCTTGTGTATCGCTGTCTGTTATGAATAGTCAATGAGAGCTGATTAATATGCATGAGTGGCGGTATATAGCCGTGCCCGGGCTCCGGCAGCGGCAGAGGCAGCGCTGCGAGCGGGGACGGGCAGAGCTCCGCGGCCGCGCTCCCTCCGCCGCTGCCGGCTCCAGCCGCCTCACCTGCGGCTCCCAGCCCCACCTGGATGTGTGCTGGCCACAGGCATCGCTCTGGCTGCTCGCGGGAATAAGGAAGATCCTTTCTGCCGCTCGAATTTAAACATGGGATGCAGTTTGTGCACTCTGCAGAAGCCAGAAGAGCAGTACAAGTTACTGTATGAAGTTTGTCAGGTAAAGAATTGGATTTCGTTTCTAAAGAGGGAGTGTTCTCTTTTAGGGTTGTTAAGGGCAGGGAAGCTGGAATATCAGGAAGTGGAAATGAAAGCGGGTTCTCCTTGTTTGAAATCTGTGTGATAACGATTTATGGTTTTAGCCTGTATCTTCCCATTCGCGTGTGCAGAACGTCAGATATTTGAATGTAGCTATTACACACCAAACTTTTCACAAAACTTTCATCACAAAATAAGACTGTGTTCGTTTCTCCAGTGTAGATTAGGTTAAATTTCTTGTCAAGGATCATGGCTTGGTCACACACTCCTTGCACAAGTGGAAGAGATGCACGAGGAAGGTTTTGTACCTGTTTACAAGTACCTAGAGCCAGTTGTTTGTGTGCAGTGCGTTCACTGCTGCTCAGTCTGCTCTGTCAGTGCCTGTCACTGAGAGTTGGTACCTAGTCGTTGTAGGTGCTGCACCTTGATGTGTAAAAATACCAGCTAAGGAACAGATTTGACAGCAGATTAAAACTACTGCCCTACAGATCTTTAGATACCAAATTTCTCACATGTGAGAAGTTTTCTGTGAGTGCATTAACACATCAACCTCCATTACAAAGATTTTATGTCCTGTTTCTGCTTTTCCTTCTGCGTGTCTCCGAAATTCCTTTCTCTGTCATATCTACAGTACAGCTTGGACAGAGGCAGCTGGATGGAGCCCTGCAAAGTGATGGCCAGGTGTTGCAGGATGTATTCCTGCAGATCCCTCTGGAAATACTCAGAGGCATATACACTCGCAGTCAGTACTGAAAAGGTGGATTGGGTTGTCTGTACTAAGACTCTGGGTGGACAGACACTACCCAGATCCTTCGAGCTGTACTTTTCCCCCCTTGTCACTCCTGAGGTGGTTTAGGGTAAGTGACAATTGCTGGGTGACATTCCCAGCGCTGCTCCGTGCTGCCGGCAGAGGGAATTGCTCAGCAAGCCCATGTCCTGCTGCCTTCCCACCTGCAGCTGATCCCAGATACTGATGTCACTGACAACAAAGTGAATAAAAGATGTGATCTGTATGTTATGCTAGTAGGGAAGTGATTAAATTTTAACCACGTAGTTGTGATCTAATTCTCACTTGCTCACCCAAAGGACGCTGACGCTTTGCGGAATAAAAAAAACCCTGTGGGAGCAAATAGAAAGACATGTTGACTGTCATTTCTATTTATACCAGCACACTTCCACTTGCTAAGCTGCTGTGCATGTGATGGGGGAGGAATTTTTTTGGGGGGGGGATGTAAGTCAGATTTTTTTGGACAATTCTGAACCAAGAAGCAGTTGCAGATGCTGCCTGCAGCAGCACTCCTATGGCCAGGTGTGGTTTGCGTGAATGCTCCGCTCAGGTACAGCAGTGGCTGTGGGAATAATTCCTTATCCTGCCAAGTTTTGGTGCAGTTTGGGTTTGAGGACTGTCAGTCAGTCACATTCAGGAGTGCAGCAACCAGGGCAGACTGAGATAACACCTGATCACAAACGTGATTGCTCGGGAAGCTCGCTCAGTTTTTGTCGTGAAGGGAAGGTGTTTGCGAGTTACTGACATCTCCCAACAGATGCAGGACAACATTCTTTAAATACATGTCCTGAAATCAGTCCCAGGAACAGTTCCTGCTGATATCTGAGATGACTGAACTATCCAGTGCTGGCTGCAGGTGCAGATCCCTGGCAAGAGTTTGGTTTTAGAATTCTGTCAAACTGCAAAGCCCTCCAGCCTGGTTTCAGCAATGTGGGAGTGCCCAGTGCTTCTCATTAAGTGTGGAAGTCTTCTGGGAAACACTGTTGGAATACCCTCAGTTTCCACAGAAGTGAAAGGTGCATGTGATCCTGTAAAACTGGGATTTCTGACATAGTAAAACCTGAATTATTTAAGACTATAATCCCTGATTATTCTAGAATATAACTAACTGTACAAAATTATTTTAACAGGGGTCTGCTTTGATTTCTCTCTCTTGCGTGATAGGAGGGAGGGAATTCTATAGCTTATGGAGCACATCCAGATAATTATATGTCACTACAGCTACAAAAATATGTCCTCATGTAACCTACACACAAGAGCAATCACTTCAGATTTAATGGTGAGGGAGATGAAGGATCATTGTCATTTAAAACTTCAGAATATAGAAGATAAAAGTTTCAAAAGCTGCCAACAGTAGAAAATGTCTCTTACAGTGGTTTTTTGTGTCATCCATGTAACCCAAATATCATGTGATAAGAAGGCATTGCTATTTATGAAATCTGAGTTAGACAAAATTTGTATAACTTGATTTTTGGGAATGTTGAGCATCTTTACAAATAAATCTCCTTAGCCTTATTTTTTAAAAGGTCATGACTCCAAGATGTAGGAATTCAGAAAACACTTGAAAGAATTAATAATAGTACATAACTGCACTTTCTCTCTTAGGCCAAGGGCTTTAGTGTGGCTGGGAAATTAATGCTTCCATAAATTACAATTCCAGAAGGTCCAGTATGGCTGGCTCCGTAAGTCCTCTAACAGTGAGCACAAAGAGGATCAAATATACCAGGGCTCAGGCTTTATCCCTTCCTCATCCATAGATAATTCAAAGAGATCCTCTTCATTAAGGGCTTTGGCACATTGCCTACAGTTTCTTTTTGGGCCGCTATGAGCTTAATGATGCAGAACAATGGTCTTCCCTCTTGTTGAGCACTTACCTTATTGTACCTTTAATCACATAATAAAAACCAAATTAAGACACCTCGTCATTAGAGTCTGTTGTAGCTGTGCATATCAATGCTTTGTGCTACAAATACAAAGGGAGCTGGGGAATTGGAGCCTTGATGCAGAGCAGTGTCACCACCCATGAGTGTGGCAGCAGTGGGGTCCATATCCCACCCTAGATGTATCCCAAGGTTTACTTCCCAGCTGAATACAGCAGATTAAATGAAGTAATTATAATTTTTGGGTGTCTGGTTAAAGGGAATATCTTCTTCAGAAGATATTAAAAGTTGTGAAAGTGGAGGGAGAAGGGGGAAGAAAAAAAAGCCAGGAAATTGGGAGGGTGTTTAACACCAGGTTTCTGATGTGCTTTTCTCAATGTCTTCAACTCCTGCATAAACAATAACAGAAATAAGGGCTTTTCTCTTTGTGTGAAAATTCCTGAGGGACCTAAAAGTAAACTCCATTGGAGGAAGTGTAAGGAAGAATGGGTGTGCTGAGATAGAGCTTTTGAGTGTGCAAAATAGAGTAAAAAATTTTAAACCTGCTATTTAAGGAACTTTCTCAGTACCTGTTTCACACTAAGCACATGTTGCCCACAGTATGGGAGGTAAATACACAGTGAAATCTTTTCCTAAATGGACACAGTGTTGTATAGAATCCTCACAGCATCACAGAATGGTTTGGACTGGAAGGGACCTGAAAGGTCCTGTAATTCCAACCCCACTGCCATGGGCAGGGATACCTCCCATTGGAAGAATTTCTGAGGATGTCAGTATAGAATTTTAAATCACAGATGACTCTAAACTTGCATGGGCATTGCTCAGTACTGTTCCCTGGGATTTAAGATGATGGAGCTCACCCAGTGCTGGCAGTAGGAGGATGCCAGAAGAGCAGCCCATCAAAACAGGCACTTGCAGCTGAGAAAGCCTCAGATGAGTGAGCACAGTGCCCAGCCCCTTCCTCCACCCTGTCCCTCCAGGATAAGGACAGGCTGGCAGGAAACAAGCTCATGTTGCCACTGCCCTTGGTGCAGCTGAGCTGAGGTCAGAAGATTCTGCTCCCTGACTGTTGAGCTGGCACCCCTCACAAATACTAAAGTTCATGTATAAATAAACAGTTGTTGCCATGATCTCTCAGCGTGTCGGAAACTTGAAAGCCTCACTCACATGCTCCTGGCCTGGCACATCCCTGAGACATGGAAGAGTGACAGAGTTGGTGAAAAACAATAGTGGGCAAGCTGGGTTTGTGTTTTAAACCACACTGAGCTGCTCCCATGGCCAAGGAGCAGTAAGCACCAAGGTCAGAAACTCTGTGCTAATGAGAGGTCAGCAGTGATGAGGAAGAAGCCAACGCTGTTCTCCGCTGGCAGCCTCCAGTGGCGTCGCTTGCAGGGCACTGTTCTCCAGCAGAACTCCCACACAAACCTGCTGCACTGAGCTAATCACCAGTGCAGGGCCCTTTGCCATCAGAATTCCATTCACACGTTCAGACTTGAGAAAATGAGACCAAAGTAATCAATCAGTAAGAAAGCCTAATTCAAGGAAACAGTCTAACTAGACTTAAACCTACTGAGCAATGATGTTATCCTAAAGCAGGGCCAAAGTGAAGCTTGCCAAAATAAACATTCAGCTCACAAAAAAAAAAAAACCACCCACCAAAAAAAAAACCTAATCAAAACTGTAAGATTTGGAAAACAGAAATAATTGCCTCTGTACATATGCTTTTCACACCCTCAATTTTAATTGGGTAGCCAGAGAATTAGTTGCTCTACATTTCAGTAGTTTTCCATGTTAAGACCAAAGTGGTGGTGCCAATTATAGGGAACTGCTCTACTTGAAATACAGTGTATGGCTTCAAGTGCTCTGTATGTGCAGCCTGTGCTGCAGCTGAAATTAAAACTTGCACTGAAGTTTGATTTTGTCACTTCACTACCATTAAACTTGACCTCAATAACAGTTGTGAACCTATCACACTTACTTCAAAGTAGGCATGTGTTTGCTTAAACAAGATGTTAATTCCAAGGGCTTTGTTCTAGATGGGGTTTTCTACTGCAGAATTAGTTCAGCTGTAGAAAAACTCTGCTTGACAGACTGGAGACTCATAATCTTCAGAAAACTGCCCTTTAATGATCGTGGCGCCTGTCTGTGGCTCACAAGTCCCCTTTCCTAATTAGACATTTACCAGAAACTGGCAATTGAAATTTTCCTCTTCACTTGATGATGAATAATGCAATGCCTCTGTCAGGATTTCTCTGGAAGATATTCTTTATTGCAAAGTTAGAGGAATATTTTGGCCATTAAAGGAACATAAACAAGACCTGATATGAAATAAACAAATGTCTAATGGTCACCTGTGATAGAAATGCATAATTTGACCTACTTTGTACATGAAATGTCTCACTGATGCATAATCTTCCTAAAATCTACAGTGCCTTTCATCTTTACAGTGGGCAGATAAAATGCTCAGCCATAGCATGGATTTATTAGGATTTTTTTTTTAATGATGAATGATTGAAGGGATGAGTTTTGTGATGCTCTACACTTACACATCTGTTTAATGCTATGAAGCAGGTGGCAAGAAGTCACAAGGGAGAAGGCACCAGGGACAATCACTCTGTGCTCTACTGTCACATGTCAGACATGGGCTGGGAAAAAAGGAAACATATGGAGTAATGAAAAAGTGCAGACTCAATAAATGTGTTTTGTTGCGTTCATTAATAATGGAATAAAAGGTCAGGCTTCATTTTCACTGGGACAGGACAACTCTACAGTCACATGAACACTGGGACTGGTCCTTGCAGAACGTTGGTGGGTCAAGGGAAGCAGATCCAAGTGGCCCCCTGGAACCTGGTCACAAGTCAGGGATTTGACAGGAGAGGGACAGAATAAATAATATCAAATATACATAAACATTAAGTATTACAATACTCACTAATCTAAGCAGTGACAATTGAAGACAAACTTCCTATTAATATGGAATATCTTTAGGCAAAAAGCCAGATGCCACCATTCAAAACACAAATTGTCAGAATCAGGCCACTGTGTCCATACAGGGATAGTCCTGGGTAGGGACACAGAGGTGGTTGGACATGCTGTCCACTGGCATAGGAACTGGGCACTAATATACCAAAATTAACCCAAATAATAACAAAAACTACAAACAGAAGTGCAACAAGAGGTTTTTTTGCAACTTCAAACCAATATTCTCTACATTCCTGCAAAGCTAAAACTGCACATCATTTTGGAGAAAGCAATCATTCATATGTTGGAAGATCACAGCTGATAAGCATTTTTAAATTTGGCCGAGGTGCTTCAGAGTTCAGCAGGAGCTCTTGCATCTGATGCACACGGTGCATCCATGTGAGTGCCATCAGTTTTAGCCAAAAGAAAGGCAAATGAAGGTGTTTTTACCAATGCCACTCTACAAGAGGCTGTGGCACATGGAAGCAGGCGGTGGTGCTGGCACTCCTGCCTACACCAGCCCTTCTGAGGTTCATTTTCTTCAGCCCCACTCATGGAAGGCCCAAGGTGACAAAGCTGCTGAAGCTGCAGGGCCTCTCACTGAAAACCCCCTGGGATCTGTCACTGGCTTCCCACAGAGCAGCACTGCCTGTTCTTTCCATCTTCCTTTGGAGCCAGCTTCAATAACCCTCTTCAACACAGGTGATCTTCAGAGCTGTCCAAAATTGCTCTTTCCCCTTCCTGCATCACTGGGGCATTTGTGGAAGAAGGGAGGGAGTGGGCAGATGGACTGAAAAGCTGCAAGCAATGAACAACAGTGTGAAAACGGGGTGCTGGGAATTAGAATGATCTTGAGCACAGTGCCTGGGAGATGGGATGGGAGGTTTCAGCTGTGCTGTGCCCTCCTGTGACCTCAGGCAGATCACTCACTTGTTCTGTGTTTCATCTTCACATCTGTACGAGATTCCTTTTGTCTGTTTGCCTGGAGCAGGTCTCCAGAGGCAGCACTGGCTTTTGCTGTGTGCTTGCATAGTCTGATCTACTGCTAAAATTATATCAGTGTCATTTGAAGTGCTGGTCTGTACACCAGAAACTTGTACTACTTTGATTGTAATTGTGGCATGGTGTTAAATATTGCCTTACCAAACTGTGAGTGCTGGAAGGCCATAGTCGGGGAAAGCTCCCTCCAAAACTTAGGTTTTGACCATTCCCTTTTTCTGTGGGAGACAGGTGCTGCTCTACAGGGACCTTTGGTCTGATTCAGTACAAAAATCTCTTCTTATGCTGCTCAAGTTCAGCTTGAATCCACATAACCTTGCACCCTCAGCTAGAAGGGTTTGAATTTTTTCATGCTGTTCTCTCTCATTGTGGGCTATTTTAAACACAAATATAGAATATACAGCTTTTTGAAAGTTGTTGTGCATAAAAATCTGCAATTTGCTGTACTAGGTGAACACACAAACATAGGTTGTGCCTCTTGGGAAAAGAGCATGTGGGAAGGGCAAAATCATTTCCAGAGGAGCCACACACTGGAGGTGCAGTGCTAGAGGTGGACAAAGCAGAGGATGTGAGAGAACGGGTAATTACACTTGCTGAATCCCAGTCATTAGCAATTCATGGTTATTTATGGCTCATTTGTACCTCACTCAGAGATCCCATTGATTGGCCCCCTCTGGGTCACACTGCAGAAATGGCAGAGGCATTAAAAGGGGAGGCCTGTAAACTTTTGGCTGTGTTCTAGATGGGCCTGTGTTATTAAGCCACAAAAAGATACACAAAAGATCACTTAAAAAAATAAGGACAAGAGTTTCTGCCCTGGGATGAAGCTGTTTAATGTGATTAATGCATATTTGAGGAAAAAAAGGGCTCCAAGTAAACTGCTTCTAGTGAAAGTCCAAGAGTCTCAGATGCCCCAACATTGCTCTGTGTTTTCATTGAAGCAAATGATAAAATTCCCTGTGGTTTTATTTTGAGTAGTGATCCACAGGAGCAGAGCCTGAGAACCCAACCAAGAGCATCTTAGTATGCTACAGACAGTCCTGGCGCTGCCTTGGTAATACAAAAATGTGCTAATTACTGGCAAAATAAAAATTCCTTTATTTCCAGGGTCTTTTTCCCAAGATTTTCCATTTGCAAGTTAACAGTTTGGAGAACAAATGTATTCTGTGCTCTTAAGGGAAAGAATTTTTCCTTGGTCTGAACTGTTTTGTCATGGATGACTCGCAAGGCAGAAGGGAAGTGCACACACATGGAAACAGTCTATTACTAAACAATATAATTCTGGGGTTTTGAAAAAGAGGGAGACTGTACATATGAGGGAAATAAAAGAGGGATTAGATGGAGCTGCAAGAAGAATTAACCTATATTTTGAACCTTTTTTCTCCAATTCCTGAGGAAAAGGGGGGTTATAAAATAGGCTTTTTGCTGCTCTTGCTCCTATAAAAATCTTTAAAGTTGTGCTGCTTTTTCTTAGTATGCAGACTCCTTAAGAACTTGCTAAAGAAGTGAATCAGACCATAAAGAGCATTTTAAGTGGAGCGCAGACGTCTGTATTCTAACAGAACTAGCATTTTTATAGCACTTCCCAAGGATTTGCATGAATTCTACAAAGAAAAGCTGCTTACTCATTCTTAGGCAGAAAAGTTTTTTCTCTGTGACATTTGTGAGCCATAGAAGAGCCAACAAGCTGTACAATGCACAGAAATGTTTATCATTCATGGCATTAAACCCACAGAAATCAGTCTAAATTAATGGAATAAAATCATTTACTGAAGCCTGTCTGGTTTCTGCTGTGTGCTCCCAACATCCAGAAAACAATGTTGCATGCTATTGCTGCAAAAATAAAATACAAAATAATTATGACTAAACTGTTCTGCACAGGGATTTCTCAACCTTTTGGTAACTACTTCCACCAGTTCCCAAAGTCACTTCATGTGTCCTGCTGCAGATATTTGCTCATGCTTGAGTGCTGAACTCCTCCATTCCCTGAGCATCCTCCCCACTTTCTCTTCTGTCCCAATGTCCCCTCCCAGGGGCTCCTCTGTGCCCCTGCTGTGGCTGCAAGTGGGAAACTGGGAATCAGCTCCAGGAACATCCCTGTGTAGAGACCCAGGTGTGTTAATTCTGTCCTCACAGGAGAAGAGAAACCACCACTACTGGGGTTTCCATAAGCACTGTGTCAGAAGGAAAAGAAAATCAGAATTGGTGGCAACAACCAGGAGGAAATTTTGTCCACTTGTAAACAAGTGACATATTCTGATATAGCTGAAAGGCTCTAATTTATGTCTGCCATTAAAAAGTGGCAATTAATTAGCCTTCTCTTCACACCCAGAGAAATAAAGCATGTAAATCACTTACCTTGCTCAATAATTAAACAGCAGCTATTGATAAAATGACATTTATGTAATAGCACAAGCGTGTACTATCCTGCCTCATACCTCAGACAAAAGTAAGAAGGTGTTTTCTGGTAACAGAGAACAATTCTGTCATCCCAGCCTTGGCTGCAAATTCCCATTGCCTTGCACAGGAGTCCAGCCTTGTCCTCACAGTGTGAAGGCTGAAGGCTCCAGCCTCTGGACTCTGTGCCAATTCTGACCTCAGGAAATTAGCATCTAAACAGTGGCACTTGGCTCAGGAATCGCTGGAGGATCCCAAGCCTCTCAGTAGAATAATTGTTAAAGTAAAAGCACATACATAAATATAAAAACGTGTGAAAAATCTCTCTTTGCAAAAAGTATTGCTCTGTGACATGTCCAGAATTAATAGAAGGAGATTTCAACAAGGAGGGATGCCAAGTGCCTTGCACAGCTCCAGCAGAGAGAAGCTGTTGTATATCCAATCCCTTACACACTCACAGCACAGGAAAATTATGTGGAAAGCTGTCTCCTAGTGAGGTTACAGCAAATCTTCACAACCCTTAAGAGATATGAGGGGTTTTCCTGGAGTTTTTTTCCCTTTTCTCCTTGTAGAGAACACCATTGATCACAAATCATCACTGATTTCTTTGTTTTTTCTACTTAATATGTAGCTACTAATTTAGAGAGGTTTGAAAACAGACTCAGGAAGGCACTTGAGTCTTACCAGCCCTACACCCTCCAAGATCCTACTGCCTGCTTTTACCCTTTTATCTCCAAGGTAGCACTCAAATGTTTCCAGCTTTTTTTCATGGTTCTTAGGAGTCAAATCCCAAACTATACCCATTTATTTTCTGCATTCACACCTCCTAAGCTGTCATGGGATGTTCCTCAGCAATTCCACCTGATGTTTAGGGTTCCCCAGTGAAGTTCTGCTGCTTCCATTTAGGGTCAGGTACAGCACATTCGATTTTTTTCATTCTTCTTTTCATGAATTCCTGTTTATTTTTCTGACCATTTACTTCTTGGATATAGGAATTAACGAGAGCTCCATGATCAAAATGAGAGTTTAAGACATTGTTACTTTCTATTTGTTTGCTGGGGTCACCTGTTTGGATTTGTGCCCTGGCTTCCCTGCCTCTGCCTCTGGGCATCAACTCTCTTTTTCTCAGTTACAAATATACATCACTTCTGCCTTAATGGGCCATGGGAGCATTTTCCTTTGCTTTATCTCAGTTTGCCCTTAGAATGCTGGTGCCACACCGGGCTTCATAACTTCTTGATTTGCTGTTGATGTCCTCAGTCAGAGCCTGAGCTGAGGCATTGCAAAAGCAAAACACCCCTTGACTCCAGTGAGCATCAAATCAAGCTCAAGTGACTATTTTATTTTCATTCCAAGTATTAAAACTTCCAGGAGACACAGACCTCCCAGACAGGATTGTGCCATCTTTATCTATAAAATTCTTGCTGCCTCTATAGATTTCTTGGTCCTCTCTCCAGCCTACTTTAGTGCAGAAGAACATACAGTACATACTATAAAACAAAATACTGTGAATGCTGTTCTATTTCATAATCATTGCACAGCTTCCCTTAAAAAAAATTTAAAATTCAGACATCTCTTTTTTATTTACTGTCTGGTCCTAATACAGAGTATTTGGGTCCCTGCCTCATGTAGTGGCTAAACTCATTATCTGGCTGCACCACAAGTTTCACCCAAGTCCATGCAGCTCAGTTTAACTCCAGTCATTGCACTTTATCTACAGCTTTCTCCACATTCAGTACATTTCCAATGCTAAGAAGGTCCAAAAGCTAAGCATTTCACCCTTTCAGACAAGTTAATTTACCCATCTTTTGTGCCATGAAAGATCCCATTGTCTCTGTCACATGGCGTGTTCCTCAGAAATTATGCATATTTGTCATTTTTAGCAGTCTTCTGAAGCATTCATGTGCATGGATTTTTTTTTCCTGTGTTATTTCAAATGTAACTGTTAATAAGGAAAAAAAAATTGCTGAGCACAATTCAGCAGCTTTAGGAATAAATTCTAGGAATATAAAGCCCCCCACCCTTTTTTTAAAAAAAAGCAAAACTGTACATATTTATTTATTTTTTATTTATTATGTATTTTTTTTGCTTTTAAGCACTTGGAATAATTTACATAATTTAAATATACAAATTTAAATAATGTTACAATTTGTCAATTGTAACAAATTTTCTAGATAGAAAGTGAGCATATTAGTATCACCTATTTGCTATACTCAGGATTAGAGACAAGTGCTGATTCTACACAGACACCAGAAATCAGGCCATTGAAATCATGTCAGTATATTTCTCTTCTCCATTGTTTTTGTGCTACTAAAAATAAAATACCAATACCTGCTACTTTTTCTAGACTAAAAAGCAATTTATCTCTGTTATGCATAAGCAGACTTGGGAATTACTGCTTTTTATTATCCAAATATTTAGCACTGCCATCCTCATTTCCCTTTAATGAAAAATGGTATTATTGATGTGCTGAGATGGGAAATGCTTTAAAAAAATGTAATTACAAACTATTCACTGCTAAGTATTTGCCACATATTATAGCACTTACTGCAGGTTTTTAGGAACCAGATTCAGAAATGTAATTCCCTGCTGTAAAGCACTTTTAAGCATATTTGTGTCACTGTGTTTTCTTTCATCACTTGTTAGGGCAGTTCTGACCACATCTCACAGATCAGCATCCATCACAGTGGCCAAGGCTGCTGATCAGAACAGGAACCTGCAGAGCTAAAAGGATTCTACTCAGCTGGGGTTTAGGAATCAGCCTCTTGTGAGGGATCCACAGACTGACCCCAAAACCATTCATCAGGTGAACAGCTACTGTCCAGAGGATTGTTTGCCTAGCATCATGTAGGTGCTGTCACAATTCATAGAAATTCTAACTTTTAAAGACAAAATCCCCAGCCATATCTTTGGAGTGGGTTAAAAAACCCATAATAACAGCAGGGCAGTGACTTACACTTTCATCTCACTGTAATCATTGCCATCTTAGCAAACCCATACTTTAAAATCATATACACATCAAATATAGTTCTGCTTGTAGAGTTATCAATTTACCAGCTGAAAGCTGAATGCCACAAAGTCACCAACCTTTTCTACACAAGGTGCCTCTTCAGCAGGAGAGGGTTTAGATTAAAATTTAGCTGGCCCATCACCCCAGTTCTAAAATCTGGTCCCATGTCCTTCTTCCTGGCTGTGCAGCACCTTCTCTTTTTCATGGCATTGAAAGACAGCTTGCAGACAGCATAGTCAGGAAACTACTTGGAAATAATTCCTCTTGTAACAATTTATGACACAGTCCAGCTACTACTGCCTGTTCCCTGCATGACATCAACCTGTCCTTGAAGTTATGAGTATTTATGCAACAATTGCCAAGGAGAGCGCAAAGAGGATGCCGGTCTGAGGATTTGCAGAAATGAAAGTGTCCTAAGGAACCTAAATTAAAATGCAGGCCTGTACTAAACTGTCTGTAATCCAGGTTCACTACAGCATTTGGGAATGAACTGGAAATCTGTCCTTTGCAGGATTTTACCAGGTTTATTATAAAGATTGAGAAAGGATCTTCATAAATGGTTTCCTGCTAAAGAGTCTGAGCACATTTCTGAAAACCATTATACACTGCAATTTAGATTCTTTTATTTTAATTGCTTGTTGGGTTTAGTTGTACCAAAAAACAGCAACAAAAAAAAATTAGGATGCACACAGTAAAATGTACAACATTTAATTTGCAGCAAATAATAAAACTCAAACTATAATCAGCATTTCCTTTTTCCAGAGAAAACATTACACTGAACCTAATTTTACAGCTGTACAAACTGTTTGAAAGTAATCTGCTCAATTGGGCGAGTTAATGATATTTAATTTGACCAGGCCAAACTTTGCATGCTGTGCATTACTGGGAGCAGTCGTGTGCAGTGCAAGTGTTTGTGTGATGTAAATGTCATGCTAACACCTTCCCCTCTCAGCTGACTTCACAAAAATCCTGGTGTCATCAGCTCTCTGAGGCAAACCCAGGATGACAGCAGGGAAAAAGTGTTAGCTGCACAAGGTAATTCAGCAGGAATTTAGCCTTTTTAATCTGTTCTGCACTCAAGTTAACCCTCTTTATATCAGCCAGCTTTTTGCCCTGGGCAATATGTTAAGTATGGGCTAAATTCAGTTATTGTGCTGAGTAATGTTCTCCTTCAAGTGGCCCACCTACTTTAATGTGACTAAGCTTTCATGTATAGAGTGTGTACTTGGTGCAGTGTGAGAATTCTCTTCTCAGCCCCCCCATTCCATGGCTTGGCATGTCTCCTGTTATTTCTATCCACTACTCTAAAATGGAGTTTTTTATTGCAGTGACTGAGTACTACTGTCATGTGTCATCTGAAAAATTGTTTATCAGACACCAACACATAGTTTTGTAGTTTGGGTTTTGTTCAGCAAAGGTTGAAGAGTCTAGAAAGCAAACCAAAACTAGAAAAACTACAGGAAATTCAATAACTTGTTGTGTTTGAACAAGGGCTGAGGGATTTCTAATCTGCAAGAAACAAACGGGGTGCTTGTTTGTACTTCACCTCAAAGAGCAAGCCCAGTAAAATCTATCAAAACAAAAGGCAGAGCAGAGGGTTTGTAAAGTTGCCATAGTGAAAAGGGAAAACGAGAGATGCACAAGATCATTCCTGGCACTGTCTGCTCACACCTTGGGATGGCTGGAAGCTGGGTCCCTGACAGCTTTGCTGCTTCATCCCTACAGGTCAATGGGAAGGATTTGTCCAAAGCCACCCACGAGCAGGCAGTGGAGGCGTTCAAGACAGCCAAGGAGCCCATCGTGGTGCAGGTGCTGAGGAGAGCCCCGCGCGCCAAGGCCCACGAGCCGCAGCTGGTGGATGTGGGCACCCAGACCGACATCACCTTCGAGCACATCATGGCCCTGAGCAAGATGGGCTCGCCCACGCCGCCCGTCCCTGGCCTGGACCCTTACCTGCTGCCTGAAGAGTAAGCCATGCTTTGTTAAGCCTCAAAGAAATCCTTGTGTTCCACAGCGTGGCACGTTAGGAGTTCACAGCCTCACCTCGCTTGCTGGTAAACATGTACTCCCAAAAGTAGCCAGGATTCATCTGAGCCATAACTCACAGCATTTTCATTTTTCCTGCACATTAGCGAGACATTACTCACATGAGTAATGCCACTGAGTCACAACATGGCCTCATAAAGCTCATTTTTTTTGCTGGCATTTGATGGATAAAGTTATTGCATTTTGTAATTCCTCTCACTGCTTCTTTGGGTTGCTTATGTTTTAACTTTATTTTTTATAGCAGTCATAAATTCTGTAATGCTAAGAGCTGCTACATTCTGTTCCAGTGTATTAATTACTTTATTATAACCCTGCAGCGCTGTTACTCGAATAAGTTATTTTCTGGGACTAAAATTACTTACCAGTGTTGTCATGGATGTTTTAGAATCAAATTTTAATTATTGTTAATGGTAATTTGATGCTTTTGTACTTACAAATACAAATGACAATTATCTCCTGGCACACACGCCCCCCGCCCTCACATGCTGTTGGAGAGGAAAACAGCTCCCCAAGGATCCCCTGCAGATTGCCTGTCATCCTGCCACGCATCTCCACAGGGAGCAGGGAATGGATTCTGACCCTCCCAGATGCTGTGTGTGAGACACTGATCTGGTCATTCCTGGTTTTGAGGCGAGAGGCAGGGCTGGAGTGCAGCTCTCCAGACATCCCTGCCAGCACTCCTGGGAAATGGGGTTTGGGTTCAAACAGGGTCCTGCAGTGCCCCTGAGGGAATTGAGAGCGCGTTAACGCTCGCACATGGAGCCAGCGCCTGCTCCTCTGCTCCTCTGCTGATGCTGGAGCGTGGCTCCAGCCAATATTCCAGCACAGCCACCTATTCCCAGCCCATTGAAAATTCAAGCACAGCAGCACGATTTAGTGGAGATACTTGACAAAAGGCTGGAGCTTTGAGCCTGCAGTGAACAGGCAGCAGGGCTGGGAGCCTGTGGAGAGAAAGTGATTATTCCTAGGGAGTCAACGCTGCACCTCCCAACCTCATCTGCACCAGGGGCTTTTAGTACCTCTCACTTGCCAACTGAGAAAGCAGTTACACTTAGAAAATGTCAAAGATTAATTCCTGATGAATCATTTAGGAAAAAATTCTTCCCTGTGAGGGTGATGAGGCCCTGGCACAGGTTGCCCAGGGAAGCTGTGGCTGCCCCATCCCTGGAAGTGTCCAAGGCCAGGTGTGAGCACCCTGGTCTAGTGGAAGGTGTCCCTGCCCATGGCGGGGTGGAACAAGGTTTTCCTTAAGGTGCTTTCCACCCCAAACTGTTCCATGATTTTCTCATCCTATAATTTAGCTTGCAACATGCCTGCATTATTCCAGCTTAGCCCTATCAACTTCATATTGCTCTTTAATCATTGGGCAGATCCCAGGTGTTGGATCACCAGTGCCTTCCTCTGAGCTGGAGGTGTTGGTGGCCCCTCACAGCCCTTCCCATGCCAGGGTCCACACTCAGCTCTCTGGGTGTGCTGTCACCCAGCATGTGAAAGCAGAGTCATTATTTCCTAGTGTTTCCCTCTCACCTCTCCCAACTCCATTCAGATTAATCTCCAACAATTTGACTACCCTAGCCAATTAGCAGATGCTGTTACATAAATAGCCTCAGAATGTATCTAGTTAACAGAGAATTAAAGGGAATTTACTTTCACTGTAGAGAAAACAATCCAGCACAGAAAACAGTGATCACAAGAGCATTACACTGCTTACAACTTCCAAAGTAAAGGCAGTGAAAGTGTGGGAGAGCTCAAGCAGTAAAAAGCAGCAGGCCGTCCTCCTACAATACATGGAATTTTCATTTGAAACACTTACTGGGGTAAGTGGTGTAGCTTATAGAATTAACCACATGCAGCTCCTCGGTGTGGGGGTTAGTCCATCATCTCCCCTACAAGCTTGGAATGCATTAAAAGTTCCACTAAAGTCCTGAGTGCTGTCCTAAAAAATACCTTTTTTTCCCAGCCACCCATCTGTGCATGAATACTACGACCCAAATGACTACATGGGAGGAATTCATCAAGAAATGGACCGGGATGAGTTGGAATTAGAGGTACTTAATCTGAGTAACTATTTTCTTTCCATTCATACCTCAAGGTCTTTGATTTGTATAAAGTGAAAAAGGCTTTTCAGAGCAGATATTTGTGATAATATTGTTCACCAGTTGCTGATACCTTTATCACTCCATTGAACTGTGAGCCAGGCACTGATGATCTTCAGCTAACAAATTAACATACATAATGAAGTAATTGATTCCTTTAATTAAATTCTGTGTAAGTGTTCTGATTTAGGCTTTCTGAAAATCTGAAAGGCTTTGCTGAGCAGCAGGACCTCTTCCACATAACCACAGTAAAAATGTGTGAGTTTCCCTTAAATATTTCCTGGCTGAGAAACAGATGTTCTTGATCATATAATTTTGAAGTATGTTAAGTTTACAAGACGAGGCCGGGATAGATTTGCCACTACACTAAGCTGTTCCTCCCTTTTTCATTACTTAAATGACATATGTATACATATGAAACTACAGATAATAAAAGTTGAACCAGTCATGAAGGTATGCAAGCCCTTTTCCCTGCCAGATCTTTAAAAATCACTTTTGGTTTTAGTGCTTGTATATCCCATCAACAGCTTTCTCATTCCTAATTTTAATAACCTGCTTCCAGCTATTCAAGGTGCAGCACAGAAATCATGGGGTTCTGCAAGATACTTAAGCAGTATGGACCCAGTGAAGTGTTTTTAATCATTTGTAATAAATAGTAACAAAGTATTTCAGTAGTTCTAAATGCTACCAGCAATGTCTGACCCATCCAAGATCATCAGTAAGAGAGTGTTTTATACCCTTTGCTGGCTTGCACTTCTGATTTCTTAGATGCTGGTCCTGCTAACACCCATTTATCAAAGCAAGCAGTGCAGACCTGCCTGAAGCTCTGCTGAAATCAGTGTGGATTTGTCAAGAGCTTCAGTGGGAGCAGAGTTCAGTCATTCTATGAGCACCAGGTTGTTTCCTTCTATAAAAGTGTTTGCAGGATCAAGGACTAAAAGCCCATAAAAAGTTTGCAAGCTGTTCTCAAATTCTGCAGATCTGGTAGCAATTCATCTCTGTATACAAACATAAATCAAAGGCAGGATAAATTCAAAGTGCCAGTAAAACAAATGCTACTTAGCAGACTTCAAGGCCTTTCTTTTCAAACAAGGGCCTTTTTTTTTCTCTTAAATAAAAACAAACACAATGTGGATTTCAGTCTCAAAGGAAAATGTAGAACAAATTGGTGTTATCTACCGGTATCTTTCCAAAATCTACCTTTTAGGAAATCTAATATTGTGGATAAATTATAAAGTTTCCATTAGAAAGTCAACCAGTTGAGCCAAAAACAGTTTAAACACACGCACTCCAGTAGCCAAACCTTAATATGCCTTAAACCACAGCATTAATAATTTTGACATTGATGTAGTACTTGATGGCAAAAGGTGATCAGCTCAGTAACGCAGGCAGATGAACATTAGGAAAGTCTCTGTAGCCTAATAGTATTTCTTAAAAACCACTAAAGATTCCTGTTCAAATTGTAAGGACTATGATCAATGGTAAGGTCAAAGTGCTAACAGGGACTCAACTGGCTGGTTGCTTTTTTGTTTGCCTTTTGATAGATATGTTTTAAAAGACCACAAAGGCACTGTTTCATTGACTGCAGCAGGAATGTCGAAAGTAAGAAAGCCATCAAGTCAGCCTTCTGGGTTTCTATGTCTATAAAATGTGCTTTGAATTTAAATCAGAAGCTCCTCATCTAAACTTTTATGGTCTATAACTGACTGGTTAGTGATTTGTAACAAGCAAACAAGACAAAAAAGGTGAAACAGCCAAGTTCACAACAAACCTCCAATGTAAATATCCATAGGAAGGAATTTATGCTGGCAGTATTGCTGAGGTGCCAAAATTGTATTCTCGGTTTTATCTCAACATTTGTCTTAAAATTGATGACTCAGAGGTAACTGCTATATATTCTCTGCTACAAAGATAAATAAATACCATTTCTTTTCTTTTGAAGTTGCCACACCACAAGAAAAGAGAAATTAAATCGTGAACTCTTACTTTATTATAAATTAAAAGTACATTCATTCTTCATGGAGGCCCAGCTAGAAGTCATTTCAGGCTCATAAAGAAAGAATAATGTCACTCCAGGATTCCCCAGCAGTGTTATGCATTAATATGTTTATTCAAACAAGTCTGTCCAGCTGTCAGACACAGCCCAAGCGAGGACTCTCAGTGGAACTTTCTCACATTACAAAGGAGAACATTCTACATCAAAAAGGGGCCTGTTCCCTCCCATTTGACTTTCTGTCTTCACCCTTCCCAATATGCAACTTGTATGTAGGTCTTTCTTTCCAAGAAAAGAACTGAGCTCAACCGAATGGTTAGTTGAGAGGCAGTGAAGCTTGGAGATGAAAATCACATGAAATGTTTGCTACTGCTTCGAAATTTCCCTCTGATACTCTCACTCAGTCTTGGACAGAAATGAAGCATTCTTGTCAAAAGACTGAAGGAGGACACCAAATTTGTTCAAAGAGCTTTTAGCCCACCCAGTGCACAGCTCTCAGTGTTCCCAGCATGAAACCACAACAGCTGATCAGCAAAAGATCAACACACTGAGCACACAAACACATGCTTCAAGATCTGAAATTAACACTCCACTGCTTTTAGGAAACCACGAGTAAAAGCTGAGCACCAGGGTTTCAATCTCTCTCCTTTGCTTTACTTTGCTACTTGGGTAGAAACTTTTCTTTATTTCTCCAATAATCTGTGTGCAAGGGAGGCGAGAGGCGACTCTCTGAACATGCGAATTGGAAGGCTGCATCACAGGCATTCTGCAATTTTTATTCCATCCTGGTTTGCAAAGCATTTCAAAGCATCTTTTATGTGAATACATTTCTTCTCTATGAAAACTCCAGCTCTGCAGGGAGCTGCACTGATCAGGAGCTTCTCAAGGCATTGCTGTGTCTCGGAATACAAAGAGCTGCAGTCCGAGCAGGCCTGCTGCAGGCAGTGATTGAATATGTAAAGGTTTAAAAAGCTTCACAGCTGTACTTTCTAACACAAATATTTGTATGTTCTTTGTTTGGAACAAATGCAAAAGTGGTAAAACATTTCATCTGGCTCACAAGCCAGCAGTGAAAGTTGTCCTCCCTCGGCTCTCTGAAGGTTTTCAGCCTGGCCTCAATGCCTCGTGCTGTGTGAGAAAGGTCTGAATTATGGAGCTCTGCCCATCTGCCTGGCAGAGAGCCCAGGCATCATCCAAGTTATCTTAGTGAGGCATCCCAAACCTCTTTTCATCAGGGTGAGAAACACTTTTCTTCAGCCTTGCCCAGCACCACTGGTGATTAAAGCTGGTCCAGCCTCTATGGTCTGACAAAGAGTTCCCATCAGAGAGCTGGGCTGCCACAGAAACCTCCAGGTAGATTTCTCTCTAGGGCAGAGAATTTTGGAAAGAAAATCTGGTTGATAGCATTTTCCCCATTGAAAAGGGAAGGGGTGGGATTTTCCTCCATTTACCTGTGTTGAAAACCACCTTGATATGAAATTTAAAGATTACTTTCTTAGGTTCAAGGAAGCATGAACAAGATTTTCCCTCCTGCTGTAGCAGGGTCAGTTGCCAAAAAGTAACAAGAAGGCCTTGAGCAGTATAAAAGGATATATTTCTTTATATTTATTTCCCTTTCTTTTCTGCATGAAACCTATTAATGGAATAGCAAAAAAGGGGACCCTGCTGGTCAGGTATGGCAGAGGTCAGCACAGCAAAAGCCCCACCCCATCTTACAGAGAGAGGGAGAAGGACAGAGCACTTATCATGCAAGCTGTGGATGAGGCTTTCTGAGTGACTGAACTATTTTTACCCATCTGTCATTTCAGATCTCTCCTGCTCATTTATGTCTTGTTAGAGAAAGGACTCTGATTTTTTTAAATTTGCAGGCAGGCCATAATTCAAAATCAGCAGTACAATAATTCAATAATCCTCTGCAAATGAAGGATCTTCTGAGCTTATAGAGGTTAATTTACTATTATCACTTGCTCCTAATTCATTATGATGAGTGGTTGCAGGTATAATGTCACAGGGCATGTTCATTTCTTCTTGTCTTGCTGCAAATGCCAGATGGATTTCAGCAACCAACTCTGTGAGCCCTCTTTGGCTCTGAATTTGATGAGGAGCCAATAATCTTTCAGACACTTCTCTTGCACAGACTATTTTGAAAGAGCATCCAAATCCTCCTTTGAACATCTCTCAAAATGTCACTTTTTACCTGATTTGAAGAAGCAGGTTTGAATTATCTGCGGGTGTAAAAATTCTCATAGAGGGAATTTTCACATTTCTCATTAACCCAGTCCCAACATTCCCACGCTTTGTGGGCAGCACCTCTGCCTGCCCGCTGCTTTCTGGTGTGGAATAAGCTCAGTGTGTCCCTTCCACTGCCCAGGAATGCAGCCCCTGAGACAAATCTGTAAGAAATGGCATTGCAAACACAGGAACTTACACCTTTAAAGTCCTCCAGGCCCATATTAATTTTCCTCTGTTTAATTAATTCCTGGTAAAATTACTCAAGCTGCCATAATACCTGTACTTGCAGGTGCCAGTTTTATATTTTCCCCTTCCATGTAGCTCTGCATTATACAGGCTTGCCTCTGAATATGGAAAATAACCTTTGCTTTGAAGACTCTGGTGTTGATTCTTCAACTCCAACTGGAATTAGACACTTTTATCTCTCAAATATTTCAAACCTTTATGATTATATTAAAACTTTACTGACGCAAAGACCCATAGAAAGCAGCTGCTCCTATGTTTAAGTTCATAAAATTATCATATTTGGGTAGCATCAAATCCACTTTCTCTCTTCCTACCAAGGACTAGAGGGATTGTACCCAGGAGTAAGTCTGTCAACTAATTACTCATAAAAATTCAGGTTCTAAACACCTGCTCTATAAATTTTTTTCTGCTCTAGCTTTTTATGCTGCTTTATTTCTGAGTGTGTTTTTGAACAACAGATAGCCCCTTTCCTTTCAAAATATATATTATTTAATTTACCAGATGATTTATTACCTTTCAGTGTATCATAGATGACATCTTAGATGGTACAATTTAAATATAAACCCATACTTTATTTTTAATTATAATACCCTTTATAGTTGTGCACTGTTGGAAAAACACCTATTGTTAGTCAAAACATTTGGCAAATAAGAATGAAAATAACACCTTGCTCCCTCCTGTCCTTCCACTCCAAGAGTTTGTAGTTACCCAGGATCCATTTAAGCAATGGCTAAAGTCCCTGTATATTTTCTGGTTTTTGTGGTTTTTTTTTTTAACATTATATATGTTTTTTTAGCATTATATATTTTTATTCTCACTGCCAGTGTGGCAGGCAGTAGAATGAACCACAGCACAAATGTCTTGCCACGTTTTCAAATCAATAAAATATATAAAAGCATTCTTGATGATGAAACTTTTTTGTTGAAGAATGCAGGGAATATGGGAATCGTTCTGGGCCTGAATTAGGCTCAATCCACAAATTCCCACCTCACCCTCAGCTCACTCCAAGGGTAAATGCAGCATAAACCCATTGACTGCAGGGGCATTCTGGAGGATCAGCTGAGGTCAGAACTGAATCCACTTTGTCTTATCTTTCTTCTGAAGAATCTCCATCTCCTCTCTAGAAAGCTCCATTTAGAAATCCGAAGAAAACCCAGTTATTAAAGCATTGTGTTCAAACCTTTAAGTAACAAAAGAGAGGGGAAAAAGCACAGCGGTTCACCATGGATACTATTGATTGAAACCACTTAAATACCAGCTGAAATGTCACTGACATTTACAGCTACGCTTCTTTCGGGGGAAAAAAAAAGAAATTACACATGTTGACAAGTAAATAACATGAGATTGCTGATCTTGGCAGCTGTCAGCTAGACACACCAATAAATTATTCATATCAGCTTGTTTTATTGCCTTGCCCCTTCCAAATGGCAGAGGAACAGAGAGATGTCAGAAATAAGGAGCTGTGTTGTCAGGACTTTTCCTCTGGAATGGCAGGTCCAAGCACAAATCCTGGGTGCAGGGCCTGCTCTGGGGCTGGGACACCCCTCAGATCCCACCATGTCCCTTTGCCTGGTCCCACTTTTTCCTTCACAGCACGTCCCAGATCTGCCTCCATCCTGCCTGGCCTGGGGAGGAGCAGGACCTTGTCCTGCCTGGCCTGGGGAGGATGTGAGTGCCAAGCTTCACTCACTCCCCTCACCTGAGGAAGTACAAACACAACTCCAGGTGCTTTCACACCTGCGTCTGTGCAGCAGAATCCTTCCTCCCCACAGCAGCATCCTCAATACCAGCTCAGCAGCCACAGTGAGCTGGTTAAACACGTTAAACCCCCGGGATATCCCTCAGAAGCAAAAAGGCAGGACTGAAAGATGCTACAGGGATGGTCACCAGCCAGGAACATCCCACAGCCTGGGGGCATCTCCATGGGTTTCACAACCCTTCCTACCAACCAGTGTCACAAAGCAGCAGCAAACACAGGAGGAAAAAAAAATAACCCTCAGGAATTCCTCTTGGGAAAAAAAGCATAGAGGAAGAACATGCATTTTTAAGATGGGTTAAACGTCTCCAAGATTAACAAGACCACCATGACCTGCTGAAAGCAAACAGTTGCAAGATATTGAAATGCTTATTATGTTTCTGTTACCAATACCAAATGCTTTGCTGACAATATATTGATCTTCAGTCACACTTTTGAGAAATTTATTAGATGACTTAATGAAAATTATACAGTTTGAAGTAATAGAGTATTATAGTTTTTTCTGAAAAGCCAGAGAATTACCCTGCTTATTAGGAAATATGTATCAGCTGTGACAAATATTGAAATCATACTTTATAAGTATTTTCGCCTTTGAAGTCTTACCACTACATGAAATATAGGTAATTTTTCTTCCTTAAGATCAATAAAAGGTCTATTTTCAAAATGACTTCCTATTGATTGAAGGGTCAAAAATGTCTCAGGTATTGATTGTCTGCATATAATCACGTTTTGCTCAGTAAGTTAACCTCCTCTACAAGTGAAATGAAAAGACATCCACTATATCACTTAAGCAAAATAT
This sequence comes from Anthoscopus minutus, assembly GCA_013399455.1. Taxonomy (NCBI): domain Eukaryota; kingdom Metazoa; phylum Chordata; class Aves; order Passeriformes; family Paridae; genus Anthoscopus; species Anthoscopus minutus. The sequence goes on from VWYI01028833.1 coordinate 59,947, forward strand.
TTTCATTGCATTTGAAAAATTGCTTCCATCAGTCAGCTGTGTCTCACTGACAATGTATTTTCCTTTTTTTTTTTTTAAACCTCAGGAAGTGGATTTACACAGAGTGAACAGCCAGGACAAGCTTGGCCTCACTGTCTGTTACAGAACAGATGATGAAGATGACATGGGTATTTATGTGAGTGAGGTAAGATTGAGCTGCTTTCCATAAGATACCATTTGTCTTTTCAGCTGCATTGTTGGGCAGTTAAGACATTCATCCTCTGTTTGTACCATGTTGGATAAATAGCCAAAATGCAGTAATTGGAAGAAATCTAATTATTTTCCTTTTCTCCAAACTGAGTGCAGTCCTGCTCCCACTGAAGTCAAATTTCATTTTATTAACAATGTTCTATTTCAGAAAATGCCTTCAGAGTATTTTCATATATTCCCCCTTTAATTTTTATCCTTGATTATTCCTGAAACAATGTAAATTATAAAAAACCACACACACTTTTATTTGCAAACATCTGGGGCCCATTTGTCTTTGTCCCTTATCATGAAAAAAGTAGCATTTTATACAGCAGCATATTTTTCACCATGCTGAGCCATTTCAAATTAATTGCACCAGTTCAGGGAAAGAAACTCATAATTAAATCTAAAACTTTCCATTAAAATGCACCACTCAGGAAATAAGGGGAAGTAAATACTGAGCTCCCAAACCTGCAGAGCTCTCAGAGTTCTCTTACTTTGCAGATTGATCCCAACAGCATCGCTGCGAAGGACGGGCGGCTCCGAGAAGGGGATCGCATTATCCAGGTACGTGTGGGAAGTGCTCCAAGTGTCCTAAACCCCAGAATTCCACTTCCTGCCCTCCTAACAAGGCTCTGCAGGAGCCATGCAGGGCGATGGAGCAGCATCACATGCCCAAACCACCACAGCTGCCCAGCACTTCTCTGCACAAGGCTGGGGATGTGTGAATGGATCCAGCCAGCCACGCATTTCCGTGGAGCTCGGCACAGCAGCGTCCAGGTGTCCCTATGAAAACACTTCATGGTGCTGTTTTTTCTTTAAAGATCAATGGCATCGAGGTGCAGAACCGAGAGGAAGCTGTGGCACTTCTCTCCAGTGAGGAGAGCAAGAATATCTCCTTACTTGTGGCAAGACCAGAAATCCAGGTACGGTAGCAACAAAAGACTCTCACTTGAGTCTGAATGAAAACAGTTGCTGTTTTGTAGAAAGCAGTTCTTTCAAATTGTTTAACCTGTCTAAATCTACCAGATCTACCTAAAACCATATTACACACTTTGACTGCACATATATATGGTCTAAAATAATGGCATTCAGCAGTCACGGTACTTACATATATATTCTATATTAAAATTCAATTTCTAAGACATTTAGTGATTTATATGTGCTGCAATGCTATTGCAAACATCAGTGCAAGGTATTATGAATGGTTTTGAGCCAGAGTTTTGAAGAACGTGCTGAACTCTAATTCCTGTAGCTATTGATTATTCATTCATTAAAACACCTATTATTTAGCCCTTCATACACCGTCTGTTAAAGCACTTGAATACTGTCAAGAAGCCTCCTCAGCTGTAATAAAAGGTTGAACCAGATCCCTTTGTAGAGCGGGGATTAGCACAACAAAGGTGTTGAACAAACAGCCCAGAGCACCATTGTTTGATCTCTCTGCTCCCTGTGCTGGGAGAGCAGCCCTTGCCAGGGCACCTGGAGACACGGGGTCAGGACCATCACTGTTCTCTGAGCCTGGATATTTCTGATCTTTCCCGCGGGAATAACTGGGAATGGAAGTAAAAATGTCCTACAGACCCCAGCCAGATTTTCCTTTTGACCCTTGATGCTGCCTTACAAGAGGTGTGTTTGAGCTTTGGGCTCTGGAGTATTTTTATATATCCTAATCGAGTTGTGCACAAACCAAAACTGCCCCAGCTCTTAAAGTATTCCCACGGATCAAAAGACTGAGTTTTTTTCATATGTAGAGGGCTGCTGGAGATAAAACCCTGCTCTTGGAGATGGAGGCTGCTGTGGGAGGAGGTAGCACAGTCAATAGCCACACTTAGCACAAGGACAGGCTCCTTCCCAAAACACAGCAGCACTGTCACAGGAAGGAATCTCCTGAGATTTCCCAACCAGTGTCCACAAAGAAAAGCCCTAATGTATGTCAGTCTTCATTCTTTTGACAACGACTGGTTTGTTTTTTCCCTCCCTTTCCACACAGCTGGATGAAGGATGGATGGATGATGACAGAAACGATTTTCTGGATGACTTGCACATGGACATGTTAGAGGAACAGCACCACCAGGCAATGCAATTTACTGCCAGCATGCTTCAGCAGGTACTGCCCTTCTGGTGTGCTGGGCTGTCAAATTTCCCACTGCACTCAATATTCAATATTGAGCTTGGCTGAATACACTTGGTGTCTCAAGTGACACTGAGATCAAGGCAAAAGGACTTTCTGTAAAATAAAGACATTACATGACTGTCCACAACTTCTTCTCAGGGACCAAGATGTTTTAAAATAGTACCTTTTGTGCTTTGCCCCTTACAACAACATGATCACAATTCTTGGATATCCCCTGTCACTGTGGTCACTGAGAGGAGTACTGGGCATGTGGTGGATGGAGCAGGCAGGGAGCTGATTTACAGAATCTCCTATTTGATGTGCATGCACAGACTGGAAACACCCTCCCAAAACCTGGAAACCCAAATGGACAACTCAGGCAAATGACTGAAGTAAGATCTATACAAGGGGAAAAAGGCAAAGAAAAAGTATTTACATTACAAATTTTATGCAGGGCCACAGATAGGGGCTTAGATTCTCCATCATTCTGCTATGATTAAAGCAGTTTCTCAGTTTTTGCCTAGATTTTTTTCTCTAAAGTTTTCTAGAACTCTACATCCTCTGTGGGATCCCCATGTTGTGTGGAGTCATGCTCTCACTCTGGCACTGCAGGAGATCTGGGTATCGTTGTGCACTTAAGTGGGAAAAGAAACATTTTGAAAACGTGACTTCTACCACTGTTGCTGCATAGGTGAAACTCATACCTCAGATCCTTCTGAAAAGGAAATCCAAAGCAGTCTGTGGGCTTGGTCACCTTTTCTCTGAGTTCTTAATCATACTCTCCATATAAGATGCAGAAAGTGTAGAAAGTGACAGACTAGGAGAACTATTTAAAAACAAACACCTTGAAATATTTCACGTGCTTGCAATAATTTTTCTTTATGTCCTGCTGTTTCTGTTGTCAGAAGAAGCATGAGGAGGATGGAGGCACCACAGACACAGCCACTATTTTGTCCAACCAGCACGAGAAGGACAGTGGCGTGGGGCGCACGGACGACAGCACTCGCAACGATGAGAGCTCCGAGCAGGAGAACAACGGGGACGATCACACCACCTCCTCCAACACTCTGGGGAGCCAGAAGAAGCTGACCTACAGCCACGACACCCTGGGAAGTGGGGACATGCAGTTCAGCAATGAGTCGTTCATCTCAGCCGACTGCACCGACGTCGACTTCCTCGGCATCCCTGTGGACGAGTGCGAGCGGTTCCGGGAGCTGCTGGAGCTGAAGTGCCAGGTGAAATCTGCCAACCCCTACAGTCTGTATTACCATAACAGCACCCTGGAGATGAGCAAAAGCGACCAGGAGAGCGTCGACAGGGAGCTGGAGATGCTCAACGAGGAGCTGCGCAACATCGAGCTGGAGTGCCTGAACATCGTGAGGGCCCACAAAATGCAGCAGCTGAAGGAGCAGTACAGGGAGCCCTGGATGCTGCACAACAGTGGCTTCCGAAACTACAACACCAGCATCGACGTGCGCAGGCATGAGCTCTCGGACATCACCGAGCTGCCCGAGAAGTCCGACAAGGACAGCTCGAGTGCCTACAACACGGGCGAGAGCTGCCGGAGCACTCCGCTCACGCTGGAGATCTCCCCTGACAATTCCCTGCGCAGAACTGCAGAAGGCATTAACTGTCAAGGAAACGAGGGGGCAGTGGCGTATAATGTCTCCCAGAAGAATTTGATTGCTGGCTCAGAGAGCCATGAATCCAGCGCTGGTAAATGCCACGCCTCCACTAAAGATCCTGACCTTGGCAAGCAGCTGGAGAGCAAGGAGAGAAGAGGCAGCGATGGCAGCAAAAGCCCCACTCATGGTCAGAAAGCCTCGGGCTCCTACGTGTCCCCCTACCACCACTCTCCGTACAAACACGCCCACATCCCTGCCCACGCCCAGCACTACCAGAGCTACATGCAGCTGATCCAGCAGAAATCTGCCGTGGAATACGCACAGAGCCAGATGAGCCTGGTGAGTATGTGCAAGGACTTGGCCTCGGGGCAGAGCGAGCCCAGGATGGAGTGGAAGGTGAAGGTCAGGAGCGATGGGACGCGCTACATCACCAAGAGGCCGGTGAGGGACAGGCTGCTGAGGGAACGGGCCATAAAGATCAAGGAGGAGCGCAGTGGGATGACCACGGATGATGATGCCATCAGTGAGATGAAGATGGGCCGGTACTGGAGCAAGGAGGAGAGGAAGCAGCACCTGGTGAAAGCCAAGGAGCAGAGGAGGCGGCGGGAGTTCATGATGCAGAGCAGGTTAGAGTGCTTAAAGGAGCAGCAAGGTGCAGAGGAGAAGAAGGAGATGAACATCATTGAACTGAGCCACAAAAAAATGATGAAGAAGAGAAATAAAAAAATATTTGACAATTGGATGACAATCCAAGAACTGCTTACCCATGGAACAAAGTCACCGGACGGCACGCGGGTGTACAATTCCTTCCTGTCAGTGACTACTGTATAATCAATCCCCAGTGCTAAATTATGTACATAGAACACTACCAGTGGGGTAGGAATCAATGCCTCGTTCAATGTGGCAAGATTTTTGTATATAAGATACAGTCACCGAGTTTATAGTTCAAATACTGAACTCTACAGCCGTGGGTGCCAGGATCTCCACTTCCTGCAGTGGAGAGGAAGCTTGCCCATCTCCTTCAAAGGCAATATTAGCAGTGCTTTTTGGAACACTGATTGTACTTTTTTACTTGTTCCCTTTTACATGGAGTGTTTAAATATCAGAAATGTATTAACCATACTTACGCAGGTAATTTGCTTAAACTATATTCATATTAAAAGATACTCATGCTTTTCTTTACCTAAAAAAGAATGCAAGAAACCCACAAGAGCAACTGCACATATGTATTTTTTTTTGTGAAACCGTATTTTGTGATATTATTTTGCTGTTGTTCACTTCTACACAGAGTGTTGTTTATCAATACTTAGCTCAAGGTTTAAACTCAGAATTAGAATCATTCTCTTGTAATATTTAACATTTATCAAACAGCAGTTTTTAGAGTAATGCTCAACATTTAAACATTTTTCTCTTTAAGGTTTCTGAAGAAAGTATAGAGGTTTCATCTGAAAAGCCTGAGGCAAAGTAGACTATTATGCAGCTTTAAAGGATTTTAAAGCATGTTTGCAAATGTTGCAACCTATTGAAGAAACGTGCATGTACAGCTAATTTGTTTATATAAGACAGTTTGTGGAATTTGAAAAGCCCATGGTAGTAACTGTTTGCTTTTTAGATTTGAATGTATTGAATTATAAAAGCAGTTTCATGAAATCATCATTAGCTACAAACGTTAACAAGTAAAATGAAGTAAAATAAATTATTGTTTTATATTTCAAACTACTTTAAATTCTTTTTATTCCCTTCTGGTTTCACCACTTAGAATATAATTTTATGGAGTGTAGCTCCTGTGCTGCAGAAATGCCTGGACAGCCACTGGAGCCAAATCTGAGGGAATAATTGGCATCCTGACTTTGGGGGGAATTTGGACTGAGGTTTTCTCGAAGGAAGAGGCAAGGGAGAAGGACAAAGAATATCAGGAGTAAAATCAAGCAATGCTTAGCTTCAGCTCACAAGGTGTTTAAGGTGACTTGTAAGAGAGAAATAGAACTTCTGCTCTCCTGCCTTTATTTGGTTTGTAGTTTCCTAGTGGTGTGTAAACCCCACCTACAGCCTTCAGTGGGGGTTTGCATTAAAACCAGACTATATAAATTAAAGCACATAAAAACTAAAGCAAATAAATATACAGCTTAAAGGAGATGGTGAAAAAAATAACAGAAGAGTCAATGAAGTATAACATTCCTCTTTGTGTTTTCTATTTCTCATAAAGAATTCAGATATAAATTGGAATATTCTTCTGGATTAAGTGATGTAGACTCATTATGAATAGTTCTCAGATTCTCCATCCCCTCTCCCTTTTGAAAACTTGCTCCCAAACCTTATAAGTTTTTGTTCTGGAATTTTCTGTCATAACTCAAATGAGCACTTCTATCACTAAGATTGCAAAGTTGGAAGGGGAGAGATTAACAACTTTTTGTGCTTATTTTGTCTGTCATCGAGAAGGTCCGAGGTTTTTTCTGCTCCCTCTGTGGACTAGCACTGAATTCCATAGAATGTGTCTGCCACACTCCACAGTGAACTTCTATACGCCTGGAAATGCCCCTTCAGCCCATGTAATCTGGCACCCTTGTCAATAAGCCTCTGCAAATTTATCTTCAAACTCTATTTTCCTTTGGGATAAAGAACTAGTCCTACTGTAGTCTGTGAAAGGTTTCTCTATTGACTTTGTCACAGCTGGGATTTCACCTGGCATGCACCAGCTGTTACCATCACCAGTGGTACACTAGGAAAAACACTAGATTTTCACACACTGCTTGCAGTGTAAGACATTTGCCATCTCTGTCTCAAATCTGCTTCACCCTGAGTTCCTGTTCTGTTCATCCCAACTGCAGGTGTGAGAGCCACAGCAAAATACTGCCCCTCCTCAAGCCCACACACTCAGATGGAGCAACAATCCTTAAATCAGACATGAAAAGACAGCTAAGCCATTTTTTGTCTGCCTGGAAATATTAGAGTAAGATTTGAAATGTTCTAATGAGGAATAATTATTATCAAGCTGCTCCTCGTAAAAACAGAGGCCTTTGCAATAACCTCACATGCAGTGGTTCCTTTGGGTGCCAGTGACATCAATGCTGAGCATTTTGTGCATTGGGTAGCAGCAGGAATATGTTTGGGAATTCAGTGTGGTATGCAGGAATTATAACAAAGCATCCACAGTATAAAATTTACATTCGTTAGTATGTTGAAATAAAATTATTGGCCAAGAATTACTCAAGAATAGCTTTGAGTTTTTCCTCACTAAACACTTGTTATTTTGGACAGTTAAAAATCACCTCTCTCCCTTAGCACTAGGATTTATTAATTAGCATCAGTTCACAGAATCCATCAGTTATCCTGGAAATCTGAACAAAAGCTTTCGCAAACTGCAGATTTTCCTTTTTCAGTTGTCATCCCTCTTCTCATTGCCCTATCAAAGAACTTAATGAGGTGTTGAAAAGGGAGATTTGGGGTCTTTTTATTGCTTGCAAGGAAACATTGGAAATTACCATAACGTTAATCCAAACCTGACATTACAGAGCAAAGAATCCAATAAAAAGCAGCCCTGGATACCTAAGAGGAAATATTTCATCCAACAGTTTTTCTAAAAATGACATGGTAGTACATCCCCTCAGAGCTTAAAAGGTAACACTGGAATTTGTGCTGTAATCTAAAGGACATCTCATGCAAGAAATCTCCAGGCAGCAGCAGAAGCTTTGTCCCCTGGGTTACTGTAGGTTGTACCCAAAACCCAACACCCACAACCACACTCTTGGGGGGACAGTGTGGTGGGGCAGGGATCAGCGCTGGGAGATGTGCTCCTTCCACTGGAGATGCTCATTCCAAGTGTTTTTGAAGTTCATTTAAACCTGGAAGTATAAAATTTCATATCCAGCTTCTTCCTCAGCCACTTGACTGAGCATGATCTCAAGTGTGGGTGCAAAAGTGATCCCAGAATAATAAGTCTGCAGGGAGAGATCCTAAATACACAAAGAGGGAACAAGGAATTGCCAAGCTGAGAGGTCTAACCAGAATCTGTGTGTGCAGCTCCTAGAGATTCTCCCCCAGCCCTTGCACATTCCTGCTGCTCATTGTCCCTGCTCCTGCCATGGCAACACCTCAGTCCCCATCCCTGGAAAACTCCCTCTATCCCACCAGAGGTGACAAGGGAACACCCTGGATACAGGTTGGGGCAGAATTTGGCTGGTTGTCTGCAATGCAAACAGGCTCTGTGTCAAACTGGGGTCAGCTTCCCTGAATTGCACAGTGTCTCCCAGATGTAAAAATCTATAAAAATGTAAAATACTTATTTGCAAATAGGGTTTAAAGCGGCATGGAAGCGCCCGGTTTAGATGTGCACTGAAATGGGAAAGCCCTGAACCAAACCTAACAGCATTTTTTTGTAAATTAAGAGATCTTGCACAGTAGGGATGGCAAATAAAATGAGGTAAGACTACATATTGCCTAGGGACTACTGGTTGGAGAACTAATTAGGATTATAAACTGAAAGTATGTAAATTAACCAAATATAATTATCTGCTAGTGGCCTTTGGAAATAGGTTACCGGATACTTGTTAGCAAAATTGCTCAAATGCCTGGAAGCCATACAAAGCAAGCCATAAGCAATTTAAATTCCTCTCTTTGTTTTATTTTCAATTGTTTTAAAGCAGTTTTTTGCATAAAGGATTTATTGGAAGATAAACTAATTAGAAAACTCAAAAACCAAAAGTGAGACGGAGACTGACACAGCAGATGCTGTACCTCCATCCCAAGGCCCTTGGTTTTATTGAATGTAAATTTTTGTTTCATGTGACGAAATAGCAAAGACTCTGCTTGGGGTTTCATCAGAACAGCTCTGTGAGCTCCCAGCCAGAGTCAGCTGGGAGAGAGGTGGTTTCTGCACGAGTACAGCACCTCAGCCATACAGGGTTTGTGTGGAGATGTGTTCTCTGTTTTGAATGCACACGTGCAGAATTAACCTCCCTTTTCTCCAGGTGTCTGTCATGGCACAAAGCAGCACCAGGGGTTTCTGTGGGCAGATCTCACCATCAGGTCACGGCTGCAGAAACACAGGATTGGCCACTGGAGAAGCTGAGGGTGGTGGAGACAGTGGTATGTATTTAACATTATAAAATATAAGGGGTCACATCTAAAGGGTATCTGGGCTGATTTCACGCTGAAGCATGAGGACTTTAATGCACAGGCCTGCCACAAAGCCCACTTACGTGAGCTGAACGACTCCAAGCAGTCCCAGAGGATTTAAAACACTCTATTAACTTACACAGTTAATTACCCTGCACTGTACCAGTGAAGTATCTGAAGGGACAGGCCATCACAGCACAACTGCATTTCCTGCTGTCACCACACCTCCCACAGACCTTCTAATGGCCATTGCTTTAAAAAAACCCATCCTGCAGCCCTGCTAATACACTGCCACCCCAACCTGTGCCCTCCCCCAGAAGCTCCAGGGGATCTGTGCTGAAGCTCCTGCTGCAAAATGAATTGTACAGCTGCTGCAGGACTGACCATAGTAGGTTCACAGTCAGCAAGCACTGCTCAGTGTTCTTGGGTCTAAAGTTTCTTGCTGGAATCCTAAAATACCCAAAACCACTAGAAACATCCTCATTTCTACAGTGTAACAAATTCAATTGCCTACTCTGAGAACTAAGTAGAGAACAAAACCCAAATTTCATTTAAAAGCCACATGTCTATTCTACTGGAGTCAATCTGCCAATTTTGAATGCTGGGAATTAAAACTTTACTTGATTTCTTTTACCTGTTTGTACATCAGCATCATGGATCTAAGTGCATAATTGCAATGTGTTTTACTCACCAAAATAAGAAGAAGGTTCTAGCAGTTTCCTATGAAAAACTGTCATCTTCTGACACAGAATGTTTCTTAGAGGAAATTTAATCAAATCAATTAATAATGACTTGGCAACAATGCTCCAATTAGGGTTTTAATTTACAAAAGTATAATGCCAATAGCATAAAAAATCAGCAGAGCCAAATCAGTGGAGCCAGTGCCCAAATAAACATCTGGGCTGATATTATTTCTCCTTTCTATGCAAAATCAAAGTAATTTTAAAAAGATAACTACATTTTTCCAAAATCTTCTTCAGTCACCTCTAAGAATAATCTTGTTAAAGCAAACCCAAACATCCAATTCCTAATTCTCCCAGCAGATGATGCTGGCTTTAGGTCACACTTCTTGCACCCTACTCACATCTCTCTCCCCCTTCTGGGAAAACTGAGCCAGCTAAGCCAGAAGGGGATCAGAAAGAGTAATCCCCAGAGTCTTCCAGAGTTGGGTGTGGGCCCAGCTATGACTGGGGATCAATTGCATGTGCAGGAAATCACAGACGTAACGCACAGAGCAAGCGCCAAGTCTGGCTCTGCTGATGTGTTTTGATTTTGTGTTTAGTTTGTTAGGACCAAAAAAGGACTTGGTCCATCTCACTCACGATATGAGAAGCACATAATATCCCCAAAGGACTGAAAATGCCTTCATTTCCACAGCATGAGAAGATTAAATGGCTTACTCTGGAAGCCAGGCAGGAGATTCTGTTATGAAGCACAAGCCTAAAGAATGGCACTTGCCCAGCAGCAAGGGCTGGACTCAGACTGCTGGCAAATCCTAAACTGCACGAGTGCAAAGAGGCACCACAGCTTGTGTGGCTGGGTCAGGGACTGCTCCTCTGGACAGGACATAACACTTGGGCTGTCCTTTCAAATCAGTTTGCCAGGGAGGAGCTTTAAAGGTAATTTCTTTGACAATCCATCCTTTTTATGTGAAGCAACTGCAAGACCATGCTACGGGGAGCCCCATTAGCCGAGAATAAGAACTTCTCTGTAAAAGTGAACTTTCGGTGACCTTCTCTCAAAGAAAATACTTTATCATATTGGAGTGTGGGCCTCCCAGGTGTCATGGCGAGGCTCCATTGTCCCGATTAGGAGAGCTAGCTTTGATTTTCCATAATCCATCCTCTGGCTTAGCTGGGCTTTGTTAGCTTTGAATGCCATAAACAAAGGCTCCCCAAAAGGCAAATCCAGCTATAATTGTTTAATAAAAGTAAATCGAAAGGCTGCAAATTGAAAGCATCCAAGGTTTATCAAATTGGTGCTTTGTTCCAGTTCAGTGTAAGCACCCAACATTTCTATTCCTTAGAGCTCAAGGGATCAGCCCAAATAAAAGCAGAAAGGTCACATCCAAATAATTTCCACAAGAAACACAACTTGTTTTCACCAAAAGATCCAGCAAACACAGGTGCAAAATGTAACAAAACACAAAAGCAAACTCACAAACCTATTTGAAAAACACCTCTCTGCTCTGCTGTATTTGAACTCACAAACCAAACTCAAGCACTACATGATTGTTTGGTAATGAATTGATGAGCCTTTTCTAGTATTTCCATTCCAAACTCATGAGAAACTGTCTCTAGTGAGGAAAGACTGGCCTGTTCTGTAGCTGCAGCCACAGAGCTTTCTCCTGTATCAGTGTTTCCAATGAGGCTGAGAGGTTCTGATTCATTTATTCCTTCCAGGAATCTTTGTAGTCATCCCTGCACAGAGTAATTTGGGCTGGGAGGGACCTCTGGAGATCCTGTGGCCCCATTGACCACTCAAACATGGCATTAGGAAGGATTACTAAACACAACATAAACAAACAAGGTGCTACAGAATGCAGCTTCAGGGCAAATCCCAAAGGGACAATGAACCAGACACTAAAAGGGGGTTTAACAGTTTAACACAGGCTCTCTCTCTCTTTCACAAGCATTTTCTGCTAGACACTACAGCATGTCCTTCTTGTCCTGCTCTTGCAGGGCGCTTCGTTTAGGACCCCCAATGCCAGCTTTCCTAAAGGCTGACAGAGGCTCAGGTTTTAGACAGGTGACCTGGGTGGCCCTTGGCATGTGGGACAGGGCAGTCTCACTGCTAAGGAACAGTGACAGGCCCTGTCCCCACTGGTGACCCAAGCTCAGCTGGTTCACAAGGTCAGGAGTGGGAACAAGGCTCTAACCTCACCCTGCAAAATGGTTGTAGCACAGCCCTAAAAGTGGTCAGGTGTGAGAAGAGAATCAGCCATTGCCAGGCTCACACTTGCTGCACCAAATCTGGCAGATGGTTTTGTATTTGCCCCCTAAAATCCCTGCACTGGGAGCAGCACACAACCCACACACCCAGAGGATGCAGAAGGTTGTGCTCCTTCAGGCATGTGCACAACAGCATCCTTTGAATTATTCAGGCTGGGGAAAAAGTCACATTATTAAGAAAAAGTAATAACTACCACATAACACATCTGCCTGTGTTTGCAAGACACACATGTGCCAACTTTTCTCCTTCCTGAGTTCTAGGGCAGTTTCTAAGTCCTTTATCTGAGCATAAATGACACCAGTCCTGCAGCGGAAGCTTTCCTTGATGCTCTGAGAGAAGGAGCCGATCTTGAAGAAAAGTAGCTTCACTCATCAGCATTAATAGCTCATATATCAAACACTCACAAATAAGGAACAAAACCAAAGCTAGCAAACCCTCTCACCCTGTTCTACAGTAATGCAGCATCTGTCGTTTTCAAAACTAAGTCACAATAAATGTGGCAATTTCATTTGCCTGCATGTGGCTGTTGATGAGCGTGGAGAAATATTTCCAGATTAAATGGGTGAACATCCATGTGGCTAAAGGAGTACAAATAGGGCCAGGCACAGCTGGTACTTTGTCTCCTAACATGGAGATTAGTGCCATCAGCAGGGGCACACGAGCCCAAAATGCAGTAATTCTGCTAAATAACAAGTGCCTGCCAAAGAGATTGTGTATTCCCAGCACAGCCCTAAACCTCAACTCATCACCAACATCTGAGGCAGCAAGGGTGCCTTAACAATGCAGTTCAGGTTTTCATCTTCTCCAGAGGTGGAGGAGGAGACCTTCTTCTGACAGAGGCTGCTCACATACCACCCCACAAAGAGCAGCAACAGACCCCAGCAAAGAACTCAGAATATTCCCCTGAAACTCTGCCAGCAACCCCTCAAACTGCTCTCTCGCCCTGTCCCTTTCCTGGCTGATCGGTTCAGGTGACAACAACCATTTGTTAAAAAAACAGGAACACTGAGTTACAAGCTCAGAGATCAAGCACTTCACTTATCTGAAAAAGTACTACAATTTCTTTAATTTTTTTCATCCTATTTGGATCAAATCATAGATTTTCATTCCAACAGCACTCACAAACACAGGCAGCAGTTTTCTACATAAACTAAGTCCGTTCTTTTTGGAGAGAGACATCAGGTAGAGCTCTTGTTCCTGAGGTCTTCAGACATAAATGGTTGTGGCAAGTAAAAGAGAATGCTCTGTTCCCAGGGAGGAGCACCCTGTCCCTCTCTACAGAGGTGGAAAGTCATGCCCAATGAAGCTGCCCAGCAACCTAGGGCTAAAGGGGATTAGAAATGAGCACCCACAGTGAGGAGAGAAGCAGTAACTGCAAGGCTTTACAGGCCCTGGATTTCAGCCTGTGAACCTTCCTCGTCTTGGGCCAGCCTGGAGTTTGTCCTGTGGGACGTCTCATCCAGAGGGGCAAATCCTCAGGACAGGCAGATTGTGCTGAGCTTTGGGGAGGAATTCAGGCAGGACAGGAGATGAGCAGCTGGGAAAACACCAGCATTGAACACAGCAGCTGTAGCTGCACCATCAGCCAATGACGGCAGCGCTCTGCTCCTCCCTGCAAACACATGGCCAAAAAATCGCTTGTTTAGACACTGACACAAAGCCCTTGCTCAGAGAGAGCTCCTCTTATATCCAGCTATTATTGGCCAGAACTAACTCAGGAGGGCTAACCCAGGCTCTCTTCTGTAGATGGATCCAGAAGCATCTCCTGAACGACACAGCTGGAGAGAAAACTCTGGGTTTCATGGATTCAGGGTTTGTCCCAGGACTGAGTCATCACACCAGGGTTACACATACAAATGGGATGAAGACAAAAGGACCCCACGGTCAGAGAGAGTCTTAAGGTGCTTGTTCAGGTGAGGAAGCAGCAAACACACACAGAAAGGGAGATGGGAAATGCAATCACTCCTGGTTCCTCTCTGAGTTACTACAAGCATTTAGCAGCTTGCAAAGAATAACACTTCACTGGAAATAGAAATCAGACTTGTTCTGAAGCTGCTAAAAGTGCTGCTGCTTTGGAGAGAAATACAATTAGATTTGTATAAAGACTTTTTTTTAAGGATGTTTTATTTTATTTGGTAGTCACATGAAATATTAGAGGCTGAAATAAATCCTAAAATTCTCTGACACAGAATTGTGCTATTTAAGGATTAGCCTGGATTATTTGCAGAAAGTTGGGAAAACTGAGCAAAAGTAAGTCTCTGCCAACAGCTGACTGGTTCTGAAGGGGGAGTTATGAAAGAGCATGGTACTCTTTCTAAATTTATATTCTGAAATACAGTGTGTAAAGAGAAATTTAAACTAATACAGAATATTAAATGCTTGGGAGTCCTGAGAAGTTTGTTCAAAACTCACCAGAGGCAGTGGGGGTTTGATTAGGCCTCTGTGAACAATGATCCTTCTCACCCCATGCCTATCAGAACGTGGCAACACTACAAGAATCAGCACCTCTCAGACCAGATCAGAATTTGATCCAGAATGTCTTGCTGGTTACTTCAAACTGAAGGAAGCCAGACATCCTGTACCAGAAGCTGAACGATTTATATCCATGAAGTCACCATCTCAATCACTCCTATCCTGACAAGTCTCAACTAAGGCATTATTTGCTTATTGGCCATCTTTAATGCATGAGTTGGTTCCATCAGTTCATTGTCTTCCTGCCCACTCACTTGGGAAGAGGCCAAAGTATTGACAGGGAAGAGGCCTCCCAGTGCAGATGAGGAGCTCATGGGCAGGGCCCCACTGGGAGAATTTGCCAGGCAAAACCAAACACAGAGAAGGAAAAAGTTTCTCTGCAAGGATTTTCCACTGGAGAAAAATTCCATTGTCCTCCTAAGCACATGACCCAGGGGATGTTTGCTGTCAGAGCTGGGGTGGGCACCACCAGGGCCAGCTGCAAGCACAGCCCCAAGTCCTCTCTGCCCCAATTCCTATTCAGGGTGCAGTTCTGGCTCAGCACGTGAACAGACTTGTTCTGCCCAGTTGTGATGGTCCATCCCAGACCAAACCTGCACCAGCAGTGGGAAACAGAAGGAGAGAGTAGGAAGTGATGCAAACAAGGCAGGAAGCAACGCAAATGGAGCAGGAAGCTACATAAATGGGGCAGGAAGCAATCCAAATGGGGCAGGAAGTGATGTAAACCGGGCAGGAAACAATGCAAATGGTGCAGGAAATGACACAAATGGGGCAGGAAGTGATGCAAATGGGGCAGGAAGCGATGCAAACGGGGCAGGAAGCGATGCAAACGGGGCAGGAAGTGATGCAAATGGGGCAGGAAGCGATGCAAATGGGGCAGGAAGTGATGCAAATGGGGCAGGAAGTGATGCAAATGGGGCAGGAAGCAACGCAGAGGGGGCAGGATGCAAACCATAGGGGACAGGACACAAACCAAGCAGGGCAGGATGCAAACAGGGCAGGAAGCAACACAGAGGGGGCAGGAAGTGACACAAACAGGGCAGGACACGAAGCAAACGGGGCAGGAAACAATGCAAATAAGGCAGGAAGCAAACCAGAGGGGGCAGGACGCAAACCAGAGGGGGCAGGATGCAAACCAAACGAGGCAGGATGCAAACCAAATGGAGCAGGATGCATGTTTTTAGGTGGCTCACGCAAGCAAGGCAGGAAACATCATCTACCAAGATTAGAGCTGCTGTTATGTGAACAGGGAGAAAATGACCAGTTCTTCCTAATAGCTGATCTCAGTCTATGAGGGTCTTTTTTTGCTTTTATGGCTCTCTGTCTGCTTCGTGCCAGTGTGAGCTACAAACCATAACTTTAATAGCTTCAACCAAAGAGTTATGATAATATCAGACGCTGTGGATGATGAGCAAATAACAGCAACAATGTAATGAAAAGTATATATTTATGTCCTTGCTATTAAGCCCAAAGCTATAAACATTGACAGCCCTAAAAGTAGCAGTTTCTGTTGTCATTGATTAACACTATGTTTTGAAGAACAAGGAGAAGGTTAAACCAAGAAAGAAACAAAGAAAATTCTTTTTTTGCTTCTCTCAGTCTGAAAAATTGGCTATTTTAGGTGAACCTGCATTCCTAAAACATTTTCATAGAAGGCAAAATGCCTTGTAGTGGAAATGCAGTCAGAGACATCTTCCAGGGCTTTTGAATCACAGCATAATGCACATGTTAAAGCACTAATTAACAAGGAGTGTGCTCACTAATGTGCACATTTCACATTTGTTCTTGGGCCCTCTCCATTAGCATAACTCTCAGCTGACAGGACAGCCATAACCACCGTTCACTGCAAAACGGGATTTCTTTTAACTCTTCAGCAACTGTTGCCTCAAATATTTTCAGGACAGTCAGCCCAGCCAAATCAATGTAAAAACTTTGTAATTAATGTAATTAATCCTGATAATTACTGAGGCAAAAGAAATGTTTCACCCATAATGGCATCAGGGATGCAGATGATGGCTCAAAACATAGAAGAATCTTCCACATCTGCCATAACCTAGAAGACAATGGCTCTGCACCTGGCTCCATCCAGGGTATTGTTTTTCCACCTGGATGGGAATTCTGTTTATCCCCACAGATGGTTCTGAATGGAAAAAATAAGGTCACAGGCTCTGAACATTTCTGCAATGCTACCAGCTTTCTCCAACCTGATAAAGAATTTTCATTTCTGCTGTTCCTGCTCTGATGAAATGTTCATACCAAACATTTGCACAATTCTCCCCTCTAGCACTGCTCCCCCTCTCCTCAACACCTCTCATAACCTCCTCTCTTTGGCATCCAACACACCTGATCACCACACAGGAAATCCAGAATTGCATCCTCTTGAGAGTTCCGGCACAAAAAAGCCTAGAGGTTCTCTTTTTAATCATTTTAAATTAAAAAAAAAGGCAGAGAAGGGAAAGACTTAACTGAAGCTGTAGAAGATGACAAGTCTGAGACTCACCCTGTTCAAAGGTGAATCTGTGCCATTTCCTGGGACAGGTACTGTGCTCCTAAAACACAGCCTCAGTGTTACCCACAGCACATTGTAGGGGCAGTTCATCAATCCTCCTGCCAACCCACTGACCCTTCTACTATTAAAAAGGCATCAGTTCTTCCCTCTATTGCCATTCCCTTTCTCCAGGCCCCAAGCCTCTCATGTCAGGTGAGGCAAAGCCCCCATGACATAACTCATTGCTCTGTCCCAGGCAACACCCTGGGCATTAGCCTGACTCACTGCAATCCCATAAGTTATCTCAATGCTTGTTCTAAAGATATTTTTTAAAATTCTTTCATTTTCCTACACAGGCAAATGTTTAAAAGGCAACATTTTTTTTGTGAAAAGACTCATATTTTTCCTTTGCTTAAAGGAAGGTTATTTTTTCTGAACATCAGAAATGCTCAAAGTGCAACACTGCTGGAAATTGTTATTTATGTGCTGTTCTTACCCTGGGAGCAAAGATGCCCAGTCCTGCACACCTTGACCTGGGCTTTGTGCTGCTCCTTAAGGGAACTGGCTGATGCTCTCTCCTTTCTTTTCTTTTTTTTAATAACCTGGATGTTATTATTGCTGCTGTTGTTGCTAAAGAGCTCTAGGGGGAGATGTGAAAATAGTCTGGTCCCTTGTGTAATGCCTGAAATCAAAGCAGAATACATCAGACTGACACTGCCTGCCTGTTATTGCCTTAAAGCTTGTTATTAAAAACAAACAAAAACAATTGCTCTACCACTTTGTGTTCCACGTCCCCCAGAACAGAAGGGAAATTTAGTGGTGAAAGGCATCCAGGCTCCAGAACTCCTTTAGAGAGATACCAGCCAGCCAAACTCACCATGTCCTTTTATATCCCAACTTCCTTGGGAGAGAGGAAGTGCGGAGAGTGCCCAGGCAAAGAGAATCCCACTCACTCACTCAGTTCTCATGGGCACTGTTGGCACTGGAGAAAGGTGCATCAGTGATGAATTAACACTGAACAAACTCAGGAAATGTGCAAATGCATTCTCCTACTGAAACTTTTAGAAAATAATGAATTCTGAGCTCTGAAATGTGCTTTTGAAAAGCCTGTCAAAATAAAACTCTCCTGCAGCATCACAAAAAGAGCTGAACCAGTCCTGTGTAAGGTGTTGTGATCACCTGAGGATGGGTATCTGCAGAAGGGGATGAACAAAGCCAAACTTCAATGCTGCAATTATTTGTGGATTGTTTAGAAAGTGGCAAGCTCACCTCCCACAACATGCAGGCTTTCAGCACCACCCCTCTCTCACAAAGCAAATGTCACTCACATTCTGCTCACTGCTCTCCCAGAGCACCTGGAAGAACCTGAGTGAGCACCACTGCAGAGATCTGGATCAAAGAACTCCACAGTTTGGCCTATTAAAAGAAAAATATGAATAATTTCTCTCTGGACCTGACAACAGGTGGTGTTTGCATGAGGGTGCTAAAAGTTCTATACTTTTACAGATGTTTATGTAAAGAATTCTTTCTTTCCCCCTGATTCCTCTGGCTTTGGAAGAGGGAAGTCTGAAGAGCTGCATTAATCTTTGTGAATCACTATCTCAACTGCAACCACTGTTCGATATTCTTAAACCTGTCAGTACTGAAAATATAGGTTTTCTCCACAATAATGGCTTTTTAAAATACCAGTAAGGCCACTCTGGGGAGAGCTGTTACCATGAAATAATTACACCCCTTTGGGATCTGAACACATGGCTGTGCTTTACAGATTAGAGCAACACCCTCATGAATTACAGCAGAACAAGGCTCCTGTTGTGCTTTTCTCCTAAAGACAGGAGGTTTCCTGGCCTCCTCCTCCTCTGTTTTTAGGTGGCTCAGGCACCTTAGCTAAAAACATGTTTCTAAGAATCATGAGAGCAAGCAGCTGTGACTTTCTTACTCTATAGCCACCTGTGCTCATGTATTTTTAACACATCATTTTGGCTATTCCCACCAAAGCTGTGTTTGATTTGTGGTTGTGGTTGTCAGACAGGCCCTGCACTGCTGAGAGGGGACCTGGTGGACCATGAGCTTTGCCACATCAGGCCTGAACTGTGTGTGGCAGGTGAGGAGAAGCACCAGGACAAGCCTGCACTATCCTTAAGGTCCCATAGCTCAGATTCACAGAAATAAGGAATTCAGTCTCCCAAGGAATTAGCAAAACAGCCTCAAAGACATCATCAGCTGCACGTGAGGAAAGTACAGCTCCAAAACCTCATCAATTGCACATCACCCTCCTGGTACTCCTCTCTAGGAGTTCACATTCATCTCCAGAAGCACAATAAAACCCTGTTGGTGTGCACATACAAACTGATGCACCATTTACTGTTTGTGATGAAGCAAGGGGAGATGTCACAGTCCCCACAGAAGGATTTACCTAAATGTTAGACAAGGCCTTTACAGATACTAAAACAGACTCAGAGAGAGCTGAACATTTCAATGACAGAGGTCACATTTAGGGACTGGGGCCAATTCTAATGCAGCTCATCCCAGCCAGCTGAGGTCACCTGCATCAGTCTCCCACTCTGTGCCAATAACAGCATAAAAGAAGGGAATCTGTCAAGGTTATTTTTTTTCTTTTTTTTCCAATCAAAATGAGGAAAGGTTGCAATGTCTGTAAAGTTTTGGACAAGCTCCCAAAAAAGCAATCATCACCTGGTTTGGAAAACAGCCTAAGCTGAAATATCTGGGGCCTATTTACACATAGAGAAACAAAGAAATTCAGGATAGGACTCGCTGAACAAAGCTCAATGAACAAGCCCCCATTTCAATCATTTCTGTCACAAAAGGAGAGAAGAAAATGACAAAATCATGAAAATAACAAATGCATCAATGTGATATAACAAAACATCTCTGTTACTGTAATAACAACCATAAGTTTATGAACCATTGGATAAAACAACCAACAGAAAAATTAGACCATTTGGCTGTGGCCACTGAAATGTAATAGATGGCACTTGAGCAGGAATAACTGAGCACATCCTGCAGTGATTAATGTGAAAAGCTGGGTGGTGAATAAAATGTTTAACACAAGAGAGCAATACGGCGTGCAAACCAAACTAAAACCCCCATAAATAATTTAGGCACTCTTGCAAAGATTTACAAAGATTTATTTCACATATAAATCCCCTTTGTTGTAATATCAGAAAAAAGGATGAGCATTTCCATGCTTATTTCAACAGAACAGAATGGAAATCTCTCTTCAGAAAGAGGAATGTGCTGAAGGAATCTTCCTTCCCATGGCATAGTGGAGCAGCATCTTGGCTAAAGGCGTCCTGAAAACTTTGACAGTAAAATCACAGAATGGTTTGGGCTGGAAGGGACCTTAAAGATCATCTCATCATGGGCAGAGAACCTTCCACTAGCCCAAACTCCTCACATTTGTCAACACTACATAATTATATAACAGATATTTATTTACAGGGCTGAACTTCCTACAATGGTGTGCGATTAACAACACAGACCTGGTCACACTCACCACTTCTGAGGGCAGCATCAGCATTTCTCACTGTGCCTTCACTGCAGGTCAGAGTGGGCTCATGTCACTGAGCAGTGCAGGGCTCTCACAGCCTCTCACATCCCCACAAAGACTGAGCACAGCCCTTCCTGTTCCAGCAAGCCCAATTTCGTGAGCAGCCCGGGTCAAGCAAGGAATTGTTATTTCTGGGCTGTTCATGCAGGGAGCCAGGGCAGAATTTGCTGCGGGATGCCTTCCATTAACATGACAATACCTGTTCCAGCCTGGCACCCAAACAACCCGGCTAAACCCTTCTGTCAATACTCCAGTGATTAAATCCAAGGCTGTGGAAATCCGGCTGGCATTTACCTACAAGTGAGTTTATCTTCCAGCCCTACACACCACTGCCAAGCACCACATATTCCTGAGTCTGAGCTCAGCTTGTAAAGCCTTTGGAACCCTGCTATGCACAAGAGCAGCAATGCTGTCATTGTTTCCCCTGGGTGCTCTGAGGCTGATCTGCCGAAGTCAGGACAAGTTTTGAGTGAATCATCGCAGAACAGAAGGGGTTGAACCCCGTGCCCTGTGTCTCTGTGCTGGGACACAGAGAGGTGTGAGAGGGGGCATGGTCTGGAGAGCCCAAGGCACAGCAGAGCCCTCTGCACATTCAGGTCACACTCTAGAAGCACATCCTGTAGCTGCTGCACATCAGAGGGTGCAGTTAAAACCCACAAAGCAGCCTGAGCATCACAGTTGGCCACAGTCAAAAGGGCTTGGAAGATAGATTTTAATTTTTTATATGATGATTTTAGACATTTGTCTCCATTCATCCTTACTGCACATGTTCTGTGTGGAGTTCATGAGGAACAGATAATGCCTTCAGCCCCAAGGCAGTGGTGCTCCAATGCTCATATGTATTTGTAAGAGTTCCCAGCTGTCTCTGAAAGCAGAATAAGCCCAAAGTCCCATTTGAGTCTCTTTTAAGTCTTGGTTCAGGAGCAGAAGAACAAAGCCTTAAGATTTTATCCTTTTTATTGCTGCAAATGCCAAGAAAAGTTTAAAATTAATAGCAACCAGAATAAAGGGGAATAAGAAATAAAAGAAACATTTACTGCCTTAGACACAGGCCTGTGCCCTGACATCTCCATATCAGGGCAGTATTGTCTCTGCTGCAGCAGCAGGGAAGCATAAAACATGCTCTTATTGCAAACACCATGTAGATTTCTGTCCTTTTAAACTTCATTGGGGAAGGCTGCATACTATAAAAACAAAGAGAATGGAAGACTTTCATTCTACATAAGGCAATTACCAGGCCTGTCAGCAAAAGCAAGATTTACTGCATGGAAAGGGTAAAGAGAAAGGAGTGTGCCAAGCAGTTCAGGAAAATATTGAAAGAGACAGACTTGCAGGATATTTTTCCAGCCTCAGTTTTGGTAGAGGTCATGTAGCTGTAAGAGCAAGCTCCAAAATCCCAAACACCCTGCAGGTCTTTCTAGAGGTGATGCCACCAAAAGCAGAACACATCCATGGGGCATCTCCTACACAAGACATGGGACTGCAAACCCACGTTCCTGCATGGTTCTGAGGTTATCCCAAATATTCATCTGCAAAGCTGGAAGCTATGATGGATAATCAGAGCCAAGATGCACCCAGGCAAAGCAGATCATGAGCAGGGGACTGTTACCCAGTGTTAGTGCCCAGGCAGCTCCGAGGAAAACCTCCCAGGGCATCCTTGGTTCTGGAATTCTGGCTGGGAATGGGTCAGTAACACCATTTATGAGCTCTATCACAGTCTCAGCTTTAACCATAGTGCTACTGTGAGAAGTAACTGAACACCACCTCACCCAAATCTTGCTGTGTTTGGAATTCAGGAGTTGCTGCTGTTAATTTGAAATAATGGTCAAGGTGGAAAGATGCCTTATGCTTGTAAGACTCTTGGATGGAGAAGGCATCTCCCACAGAGCTCCTTTGCTGGGTTAAACCTTGGTAGCTGTGCTGGAGAACAGCTGAGGTTCTGCCCAGCAAACAGTCTCAGAGATTGACTGCTGCTGTTTGCTTCAAAATGGCAAGAGATTACAAAAAAAATAGATTTTCTTCTTTTAAAGTATAAAATACTACAGTTTTGACATGAAAAGACACCCAATCAGCATTACAACTTGGAGAATGTGATGCAAACTAAAGAATAAGTACAGAAACCTTTGGCAAACTCCCAAAGAAAGCAAATGTGTTGGAAGTCTCAGCCAAACTCTCAATGAAGTTAAAAAAGGAATAGCAAGGGATTTATTCCATGCAGCATTTGGTTGGTGGCTTTGGGTTTTTTTTTTCCCAAAGGAACCTCACAAGGAGAGATCCTGTGGTGCTGGAAGCTGTGAGGAGTTTTAACACCAAGTTTTTGGTTACTCTTGCTGGCACCCATAATTCTAGATTCTTAGCTGCCTCAGGAAGGACTGTCCCCCGCCGGCAAATTGTCATCCTCAGTGTAAAACACACCTGGAGCTCATGGCCAGTAAGAAAATGCACCTTGTGAGGTGCAGTCAGAGGGGAGAGTTAAGCTGAAATCTCTTTTAGACTGTTAAACTGCTGTTCTGAAAGACTGGGCATAAATATTAACACCACTACTAAGCACTTGCATTTTATATTCCTGCTTGAAGCAACTTTTATTGCTGAGTTTTAAGTGCCTGAAATTAACACTTTCTCCTGGAAATGCTGACAGATCTTTCACTGCAATAATGCCACGAGGCACTGAGCACTGTCTACTTAAACCAGAAAGCAAAGCAAAGCAAAGCTCTGGGGTCAACACCACCCTAAAGCAGCCCTGTAAACCTCCCTGGGGCAGCTCAGCTGCCAAAGGAGGGCCAAGAACCCTCCAGCTGCCAGTGCTGGAAAAAATCCCTGCCCTGGCTTGGCAGTGGCACTCGTGCCTGCTGGGCAGCAGGGTTGGGAAAGGCCAGGATCCAGCTGGGTGCCACAGACAAACCCATCTGCCAGGGACAGCCTCACTTCCACTGCTTTGGTTTTTCAGGAATGACATCAACATGAAGTGACAGGGTCATCCTGACCAGGCACCGAGTATTTTGGCAGTGATAATTTCTTTCCCTTCGTTCCACAATAGATAAGAGGTGTCCTTCCATCCCAAAAGAAATGGAAAAACAGAGGGGGCTCAGAAGGGGGAGATATGATATGGGATCCTGAAGTAACTTTGCTTTCCTTCTAGCTCTCACATTCCCTTTCTACACAAGTGCACTTGCAAGGAAATATTTCTAATTTCAAAAAAAATATTAATTTATTTTTTAAAAAATGGGTAGCAGAAATGCCTGAAAGAATTGAAACAGTCACACTGCTTTCAATATATAAAATTCCACTTTCTGTGACTCTCAAGCAACTTTGTCGACAGACACAACTTTTTACTTCCTCTGCAGCAAGGTGTCCCCAAAGCAATCTGAGCCTTTCCTATTGATCCCAAGTGAAGCCCTCCTGCTGGGACACTGTTGCCAACCCCAAATTAAGTTTTGGGCACAAGAACCCCAGCCCTACTTTTGACAAAGTGTGTTTGTCTCGCTGAACCTGTTTGGAAGTGGCCCAAGCCCCAGCTCCCACGGGATGACCCTTCTGCTCCATGCCTGGCACCTCCCAGGCAGAGTTCCAGCATCTCTCACCCCTGCTGATAGCAGAGGATGCAGTTCACTTTTTCTCTCCTTTTGCAGCAACAAAGGAGCCACATCATAAAGGCTTTGGCTGCCTGATTCCAGCACAAAGCACTCACAAACCCCACAGAACTGGGACTCTGTGCTGCTGCAAATGCACTGCAACATTGCAATATTGCTGTCCAGAGTTTCATTCTACACTCCCAGGCTGGTTATTTACATCTCTTTGGGGCTTAGAAGAGGCAACACCTGGGATGAAGCCCAGCTTTTCCACAATTTCTATCTGCCTTTCTTTCAGCAAGTAAACAAATCAAAAGACCTGGTAATATTTACTCCCCTTCTCCCAGAGTCAATTAAAATAACTCACAAAAATTATCTTGGGAACTGCAATGCACACCAACACTGGAATAAACAGGAATATTTTCTGTGCTGAGATGGCTAAAGAGAACCTACCATCACTTCTCAGCAATGCTGTTCTCTAATATTTACAAAAACATTCCAAGTTTCCTGCCTCTCATAGAGCAGAATTTCCCTTTCCCAGGCTGGATAGAGGCACCCAGAGTGCAGCAGTGTTTCCAAAAGCCACCTGGCTTTGGCCTCACCCCAATCCCTTCCAGCTTCACCATGAGCAGAGTTACTGTGAGCTACTTTGATAATCAAGGCCTAAATTAACTCAGCCAGTATTGGCAAACTCAGAGGGTCTTGAAAAGCATTAACCTGTGCAGCCTCTTCCAGTCACAAAGTACCAGCGTGCAGAAGAGCTCTTTCATTCTGCATAGGTCAATCTCTATCAGATTTTGGAAAATGCTTGGGTTACTCCTCCTCAACTGCTGTGGTCTAATTGCATCCCAAAATACTGTGTCTTTAACAAACAAACCTCTGTACACACTTTTTTGTTTTACAAAGAGCACATTTCCTCTTCAGCCTTCCTAAAGCTGAATTTCTGGTTTTAACAAAGTCCTTTGTAAAACGCAACAAAAAGCACATCGGTGATGTGAAGCAGAGATTTTCAGCTGTGCGCTTCAAGATTTTAGTTTCAGGATCCATCTGATCTTTCCAGCTTCTGAAAGAAAGAGGAGGGGGGAAGAGCTTGAAATTTCAATGAAATACATAATCCTTTTTTTGCCTAAATCCTCCAAGTCCCAGCACGCTCACCACCTGCTTTGCTTTCACTCCTGCAGCCCAGGCTCAGCAGGGAGCAGTCTGCTGCAGGAGGATTTCCATGCAATGGCAAGGACAACTCCTACAGCTCCATTTTAAAGCAAAGAGGGAGAATTCTAAACAAAATCTGCTGAGAGTCAGGCCTGCAAGATTTAACAGTGGTTGCATGTACAGGCACCCGTGCATTTGCAGGCACAGCAAGGGCTCAGGGACTTGACTGGTGACACTGGTTAAAGCAGAGACACCAGCACATTCCAATGTATTTCTGCAACCAAAGTTGAAGAAGATGAAGATTCATTATATATATTTATATATGTAAATAAATCAGAGGACATCCAGCAGGATGTCCAAAATAAGCTTCATTCACAAAGGCTCAGACCTGTGGGTAAAGTATCCATTTAAACAGCTCAGTGATTTTAGTTGTCTATTTAAGAAATCTGAACAAAAATATCCTTCTTCCTCACCCCCAGCCAGTGAAGCCAGCCCTTCTTGGCCCCCTCACATGCACGACATTGTTGTTCAAGGAGGGCAACGCTGCCCAACTCTTTGCCAACATCCTGATGAAAAACTGTGTAATCACAAAAATGACAAAAGTAATCCAGGAGGATCTGGAGTCTCTGTACAGGAAAGGCTCTGCAGATGCTGACCTTCCCTTGAGTTTTTCCCCACCCCATGCAGACAATCCTTTCTGTAGTGATTAACAAGGACAGTCTTACAAGCCTGATACACTTAAATGATTTAGCACCTCCAGGTAAAACTTTTGTGCTGCATCCTAATTTACTACCCACCAGCGACCTTTCTTTTTTATCAGTCAGAACAGGAGAGATTAGATGATCCATGCAGATTTTATGTTTTGTAATCCAGGAGATTTACAGCCTCAGTCTCACCCACTGCATTCAATGAGGTGAAGCTGTGTCAGAGTTGTCCTTTTGCAAGGTGTGAAAATGCAGAGCATCACATTCTGAAAAACATCAGCCAGATACTCCTCGGGTTCCTGTGAGCTCAGCAGGCAAACAAGAGGCACATGACAGTGGCCAGGCTCAGACAGAGCCTCCCACCACCCTGAGAAGAGCTAGTCAGCAGTTTCCCACCAAAACACCAGCCTCCATTGTGGGCCATGCTAAGAGTAAAATCAGAGTCTGTTTCCCAAGGGTTTACAGAGTCCCAGAATCCTGGAACAGCCTGGGCAGGAAGGAACATTAAAGCTGATCCCGTGGGCAAGGACACCTTCCACAATCCCAGGCTGCTCCAAGCCCCATCCAATTACATTTTCTAAATGTAACTTTCCTGTGCCAGTGAACAATTTCTACTCTGGTCTTAGGCTTTATGAAAGCTTCCAAAGGTCATTATTCTGAGCTATCACACCTTCCCCAAAGGGTTTGATGAAGGCATTGGAGCTCTCTGTAAGGGATGGAGCCAGAACAGACAGCTGTAAAGGGACAGGTAGGTCTGATCACAGATAACATCCTTACTGCTTGCCAAGGCACACCTGAGCTCCTCACAGAGAGGTGAAGGAAGCAGCAACACAGGGCATCATTCAGAAAGACAGAACTTTGCTTAATGAGAAACCTTGACTCTGCATTTAACCAAAATAAACCAGATTATGAACAGTCTAGTGTGGAATACGTGCTATTAACCACCCCTCAAATGTGCTCTGGAATTTACTAGGAAAAAAAGTAATCGATATTCACCAGCAAGTTTATTAGAAATTTAATGAAAATAAAAAGCGAGTTTGTAGCTTAATGTGCTACGTGAATAATTAAGGTTGTGAGCAGCCCCTGAAGCACCAACAATTATTTATGCCCATAAAATATGATAAAATAAGAGCACACCTTTCAAGAACACAGGTATAGCACGCCAAAGAGAAATTTTACACCTGCAAAGTAAAGGAAACAGGAAACAAACCTCTTTTCTCAAAGCCAGGACCTAAAGAATTGCCCCACTTGTTACACAGTTATTTAAAATCAGAAGTAGAGCTTGAGTATTTATTTGGAAGTCCAGCACCATTCTGCTCAGCACCATCATCCTAAGCTGATTTTAGAGCCCCACTCTTGATGGATATGCTTCTTTGAAGTATTGCCAGCACCCCAGCTGCTGTAGGGGACTAATGATTTTATTTGGCTTCGGTCAGAAGTGAGATTTGTGTCTAACATTGCCCTGACTAGACAGAAATAAATTAAGCTAGCACAGCACCCAGGAGTGCAAAACCAGCCTCTGTAAAGCTGCTGATTCCTCGTGTCAGCACCCCTTCTGTGTGTCCAGCCAAGCTTCTGTGCCCCTCTTAGGCTCCTTGGCTTGTCCCTATGTCCCCTCCAGCCCTGAGAGCACAGGACTTTGCACCCCAGAGCTACAGGCACTGCTCTTAGCTCATTACAAAAACACTGCTGCTCTCTGGCTGCTCTGCTTTATTGTGGTTTTCAAGTTAAATTTGGACCGATCAGTAATTGCTGCTGCAATTAAAAGTCAGCTTCATACTCCACTGTCTCAAAATACTTTAAATTTTCAGTTTTGTGTGGCCATGAGGATGCTGCAGGAACTGAGTCTGTGAGGTGAGAGAGAAGCTCTAACTCTGGAAGCAGGAATTTCTTTTAAAACAGAGACTCTGGAACACCTACATTTTTGAAATCCCACCTTGTTAAACTGCTTCCTTTGCCTTAATCCCTGCAACTGATCAAAACTCCCTTTATCCTCAATTTTCATAGAAGCTCTGACTCTGCCAAGGAACTGTCTCAGTTCTTTCTGCATAACTGAGGCCTTAGGTAGTTAATTTAAACATCTTCTCCTAAGGATTCCTCGAGTAAGGCTGGCTGTAATTCCCACTGATAGAACACACACACACACACACTGCAGATTCAGGAACAAATGCCAAAGGTACTGCTCAAACCAAACTCCTGATATAACAGAGATCATTTTCAAAAGTGCTTCTGAGAAGTAAAATAACAGTCACATGAATTAAGTACAACCCTTGGCAAACATCCATATTTTTCTATATTCCACAATTTTATACAGCTATAAAGGATAAAAATACTGCACCTCACCATGAGCAACATGTAGCAAGCTACTCCTCAACAGTATATCCCCTATGATTCTAATCTGACTTTATTCTACTCTACAGGCAATTCCTTATTAAAACCTACTCTTAAAGTGAACTCAACAGTTGAATGAGATAAGCATCTTTTTAGTACAGAAATCCTTTCACCAATTCTGTGTGTGTGAGAGCAGCGAGATGAAAATGCCAGTGGATGCAACATCTCACTGAGACTTTCAACTCAGATGCCAGATTATGCTGCTTTTTCTTCCATGAGGATCTATAAAGGACCAGACTAAAGTCATTGGTTTATTGTATAAATATCATGGAAACTGTGCTTTCAGTTATTATCCTCTGGGTTCACAGCTCAAGTGAGAGAGGAAAAGCTCCAAATTCCTTTGACCATGGCCAGAGATACCACAGACCCTTTTCACACATTGGTTTCTGGTGTTATTTACTTTACAGTAGTAGAAATATCCCTTTGCATGTTCCAGAAATAAGAAAAGCTAAAAGAGTCATCTATATGGGTGTAAGATAGGATATTGAACTAGATTCCCTGAAGCAGAAGTCACTGGCATAGAGGTAATATTTCAGAAGCTGGAATTGATTTCTGAGCCAGTCCTTCAGCATCCAGCATTCATGAGAGCTCATACTGGAGGAAAACAAGTCGATATAAGAGGCATGAGAGATTTAAAAGGCTTTGAGGTACAGTAGGATAACAATGGATAATTTACACATGATGCTTAATAAGCAACTGCAGAAAAGCTTTTTCTTCTGCCAATGCCCAGGGTAATTTTTCTTATTTTTTTCCAGAGTTACACAGTAAACTTTATAAGGTGATTTTGACCAACTCGAGCAGGCCCAGTGGTTCTTACTCTGGGTTTAATGTGACAGAAGGTGTCCAAGGCCTTTTTATTACTTGCTGTGGTACTCAAGCCTCCCTCTGGTTCTCTCTCAGTAAATCTTGATCAGCACCAATCTATTCCATTTTATCTCAGCCTTTCAGGATTTATATCCAAGGAAAAGAGCTGATTTTGGCCTTGTGCCAATCTGTCAAAATAATCAAAAGGCCCTTTCTCTCATAAAAATCTAATAGGACTTTTCTGAATAACTCCAGCTCATATTCAGCACACTCGAAATTGAATACCCAATCTTACCTAAGAAAAGCTTCCCTTTACCTCTTTAAGCAAGCCCATATACTAACAATGCCAAGTACTGTCAGGTTAAAATATGAGATAAATTAACCTTCATTAAGAAAATGCACCTGCAACACAGCCTACCAACTGTGAAAAAGCAACTGTTCCCTGGATTTGCATTTGTATTGTCTTCACCCCTCATTAAACAGTCCTGCTGAACCTTGCTCAGCAGTCACTGGCTGCTCTATGTTCAGCAAGAACCATCTCTCTAGAATCATGGCAATTTTGCGAAATCAAATTATTTGGGAAAAAATAAGTTAGCTGATCTTTTTTTAAAAAAAGTCATCATTTGCTCATCACACCCAAAGAAAGAAAACATTATGTAACAAGTCTGGTTGGTGACAAGGAATAGTTTGAGTGACAAGAGTAACTTTATATTTTTTTGTTAGGGTTTATTTTTTGAATCAGCAGAATCAAAACCACATGAAATACTAGGTGAAAGTATGATTACAACTTGGCATAAGGAGCTGTAAAAGTAAACAAGTCACAAACTCCAAGTCCTAGTCCTGACAAATGTTTTCAGGCAGCTTTCACAAAGACTGATACAGAATTTTTTGTTGAATTAAGCTTTGCCCTGTACAGAATTCACTTCTATCAGTTTCTAGGGGCATAAAGTCACAAATAATAAAAACAATAGTGAAATAGCCCTGGCTGTGCTTTTTAAGATGCAGTAGCATAAAAGAATATTAAACCATTTAAGCACTTCCAGCTGCTAAGACTGATACACACAGCCAGAACAGGAGGGTTCTCACTGTAACCTCAGTCCAAATTCTGTGGCACATCCTTTGTGCCTCATGAGGGACTGTCACCAGGGCAGCCATCCACAGCAGCCCTTCTGCAGTGATCACAGCCAAAAAACAGAGGGGAAGCACTCAGACACTTCCCAAGCCTTCAAATCTGATTGTTACAGAGAACACAGCAGGATTTTTCATCTCAGAAAGAATCCTCGGTGGTGAAATAAAGCTTGTAGGTAATAAGAGGTCTGAAGTCACTGTAGAGTCAGATGATTATGTAAGAAATACAACACTGAGGTGCTTAATGGCATTGGCTTCATTCCTACAGCTGACTCTGCCAGAGAGGGATTAAACCAAAGGTACAAAATCACCATCAGGACACAGACTCACCCCTCCATGACTGAAACCCAGATAATTTTCTGCCTTACCTCATCAATGACATTCCTGCAGACTCTACTGAGGCAAAGTCTCCTCAGCACCAGTGGGACTTGCATGTCCCACCCAAACACTTCAGGGTTTCTCCCTCCTCAGCTGTGTTTTCTAAAAGCCCATGGAAAATGTGAATTGGAGCAGGGACTTGATTGAGAGCTCTCACTTAATCAAATGTCATAATTGCTGGGCAAGTGCCTATCAAGACCAGCCTTCCAGATCTCACTCTTCCAACACCAGCCCAAAATCTCACAACAATGAGGGGTTTAAAAATCTCACACTTCGCAGATGCAGAGCAACATTTTCCTATTCATTATTCATTGCAATCCTTACAGAAGTGAAAGCACCATGTTCTCTTTGCTTCCCCACAGGCAGCTTCACGGGGAGCTGGGAATTTCACATTTCAGCTTCCTCAGCAGCAGCAGTGGCTCCAGAACCTCAGGCACTGCCCCAGCCAGGTTTGCCAGGGAGTGATTGCAGAGAACAGCCTGGGAAATGCTCCACAGACCTCTAAACCATTACAATAATTCAGACAGGTGTTCAGTGGGACATTTGATATTATTACAACTCCAATTGGATGCAGAATATTACTTGCTCTGGTAATTCACAACTCAAGCATAGCAGTTATGTAATTTTAAAATGAGTGTGAGGAAAAAATCAGTCATTCACACACCAGTTCCCTCTAGCTTCCAGCAAGCAGGGGTTTTGTTGTTTTGGGAGGGTTTCAATATATAAGATGTTTCCACAAATCTATAACCTCTCCAACCAATTCTTAAAAGCAGAGAGTTTGTTGGCTGATTTGTGTGACTATACCCAAAGTTTCAGTGCTCAAGGCAAAGCTGAAATGTTCAGAATAGCAACTATGTCCAATTTGGGTAACAGAATTCCATACAGACCACAGGGCTACATCACTATGCACAGACACACCCTTAAGGATCCCTATAAAAAGTTAACAAATGAAAGTATCCAGATGTCCATAAACACAAATATTAACACCAGCCAAAGAACACCAGCAATTATCCAATATCCCCAAAAAACTCCCTGTGGTGAGGGGGCTCCTGACAGAAGTAATTGTGCTCAGTTCAGAGATTCTGGTAATTTTCTGCAAATTCACACTTGTACACAAGCTTAAACTCATTGCTGTTTGGGGAAGTACTTGAACATTAAGCAGACCTTGATTTGCTTATTATGCAAGTTGTCCTAACATATATTTTAGATTCTGGAATCTAATTCTCAACATTGTTCAAATTCTGCTAAATTTCTCCAAGTCAGAATTAAGTTTAAGTCATTCCTACCTTACCTTACTGCAATTAAGAGGAACAGATACAGTGCACAAATCCTGTCCAAATGCCCAGTAGTTCCATTCACTGAATGCTTCTCAAAGCCAAGATGATCCAGCACAATCTCCCTCCATAGAGAAGAATCCAAATCACCCCATTAATGAACATTTGAGAAAACAGTACTCCATTAGTAAAGAACCATTGCCATTTTGGTTTTAAATCCCTGCCCTTCCCCTGGAAGTCCCCATTTCCCCTTTCCAAAACACAGCATTTAGTCAGCAGTTTAATTAATGTCAGGCAAAGCTGATAAACCAAAAGAAAATGACATTTCCAACAAAAGAAGAGAGACCCTTTGGGAATGGCATCATGACCCTGCTGTGCTTTGTTTCTGGAGAGCTCAGCCAGACCATCCTGCTGCATCCAGTCTTTATTTCCCCCTGCCAGAAGCACGTTTGGCAATGCCATGGTGCCACCTGCCCAGGGGAAGGTTTGTGTGCCACCAAAGAAGTGGCCACAGGGCAGAACTGGTTCCCATGGCAAGGACATGAGGGAAGGAAATGCCTGGGAAATGGGGAAAATGCCTCCTGCCAAACCTGCTCAGTTCACCTGCAATTTCCTGTAGTAAGAATTCCAAGAGTGGTTAAGAAGTGCCTTGATGTTTTCCTTGATTTTTACCTCTCCTGCTTCTCTTGTTCCCATTTTGCCATTTTTAAAAAAACTGTCAAGTACAAAGAAGTCACAAGAGATGCATGGATTTTATAACTTGGAGGGGAAAACAACAAATAGGCCAAGATTTAAGAACTTCCAAGCTCACTTTTTCTAGAGAGTGTGACTTCTCAAAGAGGCACCAAATAATCCAGTTGGTATTAATCCCATGAACAGTGCAGTGGGATTTGGCTGCTGGACATTAAAATAGTGAATCTGTGTCCTGCATCCAAAAAGAGTTTTTTTCATTGTTTTACAAGCAGGGAAATAAGTGTCATCCATTGTTTACTTTGAAAAAACAAACACTTTCAGACTTTGGAATGGATGAAATCCCACAGCATTTCCTATAGACTTAAGTTATTGCTCTTTAAAAGAAAATTCAATACAAGCACAGATACCTAATTACTTGTGAATCAGTCTCATATAAATATTAGACTATAAATTAGACTGCTTGAAAGTAATTCCTCTGCTTCTCAGGCCTACTGAAAAATAAATTATAATAAAATATCATTGTGCCACAGCATAAAAAGCCTTCATATTTTACCAGAGCTGAGATAATGAAAGATTCAGATGCTTTAAATTCTCCTCAATATTCAAGATCTTGGGGAAATCCATATATAGACTCACATGCAAACTCCTTTATGCTCTGATAACAGCCCTGCTGCCTTCAGAGTATGATTTAAGCAAGTTCAGTACTCAAAGGCTCCTAGCAGAGCACAGATTCTCTCTCCCCAACAACTATTATTTTCAGGTAGTTCTTAACTTTAGAACTTAGTCCTGACAAGTTCTAAACTGGCCAAAACAGGGGTGGGTCATTGTTTTAGATGTGTCACTGCTGGAGCATCTGTGACAGATGGGACAGGCTGCAGCACTGGCCCTGCCAGTCTCCAGAGGGACATTTAGCTCCAGACAGGCACAGGAGCAGCAGGAGACTTCAAGTGTCCTTTGTTCCACAGGATGAGTATGCACCCTGTGATGGATCTGAACAGAATTGGCACTGGGCATCAAACCCCTCTGCAAAGGCTGGGTGCTCTCTCTCCCACAGTTCCCAGTAAAGAAAGAACATCCTAAATAATTAATTGGGGTTTTCAACCTGGCCACCTCTGCAAAATGTTAAAGGCTGATCAACAAGCCCACCTTGCTGGCAGGTGGATTTGCCTCAGTGAGCAGCTGGAGCAAAGGTGCCTGAAAATTTGGCAAAGATTCCAAAACAAAGAACCTGCTTAAGGCTCAGATGAGTTCTGCAGGGCCAACAGCCAAAATCCTGCTCTGTGCCCTCACCCTGCCACTGCTACCACAACAAAGAAAGAGACAGGTGACACTTTTTAAAGCACACATGCAAATTTTATGTGTAATTCTTACTTCTCAGATACATCTCCGACATGTAGCTAAACCAAAGCTGCAGACCTGGCTCTGCAATTGCTGAATGTTTTCTACAGTCTGGGGCAGTGAGATGAGTTTCTAACTAAAGCTCCTTCAGGAGGAGATTCTACAGCACTCACAACATCCTGTTAGTAGGAAGAAACAGGCCTGGTTACTAGTGACCACATAAATCCAGAATTCCTCCTGTAAGATTCATTTCCCTGTAAGAACTGGGTAAAGCCAGACTTGGAATCATCAGCACACTGAGTTAGATTGTCCCAAATCCATGTGGAGAATTATTCCCCTCATCATCCACATAGAACCAAGCTCATCTCAAAGGCAACTCCTTTGTCTACACAAGAAAAAAATCCTGTTCAAACTTCAAATAAAGATTCCTACGATGTCTTCCAATTTCTCTCCATAAATGAATGCAAGCTGTGATCATCTTGATTTCATCCTGTCTGAAACTGCATATTTAAGTTCCACTGATACTGAATTTGATCTAAGTGTCCTGTTAGAAGAAGGGAAGTTTGAGAAGGCAGTTAAACACGCCCCTTTATAGCTGCTCATCAGACCACTGCCAGTTGTTTTAATCACAGTAAATGATGTCTTAGATCAGGAGATATTTTTTATAAAGTGTTGTCACCAGGATTAGAAGCATAGCAGCAATTTTATGATCTTATTTAGGCTACAAGGAAGAACAACATGCAAAGAAATTGTTTGAAATGGGAGTTTACATAATGCCCAACAGCAGAGAAAAGCCCATCACACAACAAATATCCAAGAAAACTATTAACTTTGTCCATCTCAATAAAAACCACCATTTCTAAATTAATTTAAATGTGTTCTGTACAAATAGCCTCAATCCAATCATCTTGTTTTGGTATTATGGACATAACAGCTAAAGTCAGGCACAGCAGCATCTGTGTGCCTGCAATTTGAATAAAACCAGTATGGTAGAGGAGAGAGAAGAATTGATGCTTTTTGGTACACAATCTACATATTCTTAAAAAAAATTCTGAAGCATGTAGGAACTCCTTTCTCTTGAAAGCTAAGGACTCTTCTCTCACCCTTTTTTATTATTTTAAGATTCTTCCACCAGGCTTCTTTCAGAAAACAACTTTTATTTCCCTGGGTTGCCAATCAAGATTCCCAGGCAATGATCACTTTCACTGTTACCCAGTGTCAGTCACAGTCTGTCACATCACATTGAGAGGAAAATCCAAAGTGATTGGTGCACCTGGATATGAATGTGGAGCACAGGGTGAAGCTCCTCTGATTGTGCTGTGACAACTGAGCACATGTTTACTAATAATCCACCTTTCTTAAAACATTATCATCGATACTGGCCTCAGAGCAACAGCCTAGGGGCATATACAAGTACTCAACCTGCTTGGTTCATTATTATATTGAAATGTTATTAATTTTATTAATATTTCCAGCAAAATCACTCATTATAAAGGTATTTGCAGAATCAGGACACTAGACCGAGCTGATTTTTTTAATTAAGTGTATGAACAGCACAATGAAACCTTAATTAAGATCTCTAGAGGTTACAAGCATCCAAGCAATAAAGCCACAGTGGTGTTGTCACTTGCCATGTGCAGTTGGCACATTAGATCCCAGCACACCAGTTAATTTTGATTTACAAGAACACACATGCTCGCTGTTGGGAAGGGTCCTGAGCTGCTCTCACTCAATGAATGTTGGTCTGTCCACTCTAAAGAGTGAAAATATCCCAATCAAATTCCAAGAGAATCATCACAGCTGCATTTTTGTCTGTCTTCCCCCACCTCCTCACATGTCCTAGTCACCAGAAGTTAACAAAGCTCTCTGGAGCTGGCCTCTACTGCTCAAACCTGAAATAGGCCCAGGCAGAGTTTGTGATAAATTCAAAACTAACATAACCAACTTTTGCTAAAGTCACAGGCAAGACAATCCTCTGGTTTATGAATTTTTAAGTAAATTACAGCAAGTATCAAAGAAATCTAGATTAAAGCTGAAATTCCAGTGTTAGGTGGAATATTCAAGTGCTTTGGCACAGAACTAAGGCAGAAGCCTCCTTTTTGATGCAGCAATTTTTTACCAAATTTTAGTTCATACAAAAACCTTAAACCCACCCCCCAAAAAAAATGAAAATCTAGAACTGTCTCTCTGGGAGTAGTGATCAAGCAAACATCTGAGGACCTGCTTCCACAAAGCCCCATTAACCAGATTAGAGCAGAAAACAACAGACCCTTGCCGGGTAAATTGCTGCTGACAGTTGGAGTTTTTCCAATGAAAATGTCTTATAAGCAATAGGGACATCTCCAGTGAGGAGGATATTGGAAATCTTGCTCTGAAACAGCTGCTATTTCTCATGTTATCACCCCCCTGGGAGCTGATGTCCTTGCACAAAACAGATTTTGCTGGAGGAAGCCACGAGCTGGGGCTGGAGCGCTCGGAGCTGCTCCAATGCCAACAATTCCATCTCAGATGTGCCCCCTTGGCTTCCCCTGTAAAGAAAGGGTGTGGGCATGGCCCTGCCCACGGGCTGCCATCAAATACTCTGCCATGATCTATGAGGAGGCTGTCAGGGGATGAGTTCCTCTGTTCCAGCCCTCGCTGTTGCTTTTGTGGAATCTGGAGAGCAGCACTGATCAGAGCAGCCTCTGGGAAGCAGACAGGATTTTAGCCTTCCTCAGGAAGGGATCCCCATGGATGCTGGCGTGTTCTTACCACCACCATCCTGCCACCAGCTTTCAGACTGAAATAGGAAGTTTCCTGTGGCTGCCTGAATATTTTATATTTTGTCATTTCTGTGGCTGAGCTAATTGTCCCCTGCTTTCCTGGGTTAGTGGCCTAGGAAACTGTATATTTAGCTTTTCTTATTGTAGAGGCACAACAGAAGTCTCAACCCTGTTTCCCTCTCACCCACAGCTTAAACACAATTAACTTTTCATTTGATGCATTCTTCCTGTCTGCACTCATAATGCTCCCCCAGGAAATGAGAGCCAATAAGTCCTACCCAGGAGTAGGAGAGCAGAGTTCTGACCAAATACTGCATAATGCTGTATTATGGGCCTATGGGAAAAAAGTTAATTAAAGACCACTGATATCCTTTGGGAAAATGTTTAATATATTAGCTCTGGCAGCACAACCATTCAATGCAAACAAACCCCTCCTCTTTGGAAAATGTGAATATATTACACATTTGGGAAAAAAACCAGGAAAATCCAGCAGTGTTTTTATTGGTCATTGGCCACAAATAAGTCCAATAAGATACACAAAGAACATACTTAAAGAATATTAACTTCAACAAACATGAATTCTGCTGTGGCCTATACATCACCTTCCTGAATTGGGAAGCACCTTTGTATAATTCAGGTGCTGCCATAATTTTTTTTTTCAACAGCAATAACAATTAATAAACATTTCCACATAGTTGCATGGGCTTGGTGAGCACAAAACAAAACTCAAAGACAAATCCAGGCTTCCAAAGGCTCCCAGAATGGGAGCCATGTAAGTCTAAATAGTTTTATCCAAAAACTAGAGTTGAGAGCGTGTCTATCCCTGCCTAACTCCCCCCACAGGGATGTACAACACTGACATACTGCAAGGTATTAATTTGAAAAGCCAAAACCTGAATGCTCCAATAGTCACGCATTTTATGCAATAGAAAAGTGGAGGTTTATTGAATAGCTTTCTCATTAGCATACATTTCCAGAGGAGCAAACCCAGTCTCTGAGGCCACATTAAGCAAGCCTCATGGCTACATTTTCTTTTACTGGTGTTATTAACCCCCTGAAGCAGGTGCCACATTTCAGCACCTGCAACAGGTTCACACAATTGTTAGCTCTTGCATTTGAATGCAAATAGGATGTTTCCTTGAAAGCAAGTGCATTTTTCAGCAACAGGCTCCTAAGAAAGCCCAGCTGCACAAATCAGGACCTGAGCTTCCCCTGGCTTTGATGAAGCACAAGCACACTGGTCCCCAGGTTCCTTGGATGTCCCAGATCCATCAGCAGGAAATGTTCAGAGCTGCTCTGAGCTGGTGGATCCCACCAGAGGAAGCCATGCAGGCTGTGTGACTGCCACCGTGTTTGACGGGCTGAGAAAAATTACCTAACCACAAAGCAGGGATAACAGGATTCCCAGTGGGATCTGAGACTCTGCCTGGTGGGAGGGAAGTTCTCCCTGCCTGCAGAGCCCCAGAGCACCCCAGGCAGCTGCTGCAGTGAGCAGCCACGTGTCTGACGCAGCTGCCAGCCAGAGGGGAAAGGCTGCACACCCCAAAACTGGCAGCACAGCATCTCCCTGCAAGGCTGGCACCTACAGCTGCAGGCACCTGCTTCCAGCCCTGGGGAGGGCACACAGCTCATGAGCAGTTCATGAGGTTTGTATTTCACTTTCCACTTTGAAATTCAAGGCAGAGGCATTGATCTGGAAGCTGAACTCCAAAGATGTGCGTGCAGTGCAAGTGAAGGGCAAACACAGATGGAAAATGGCTTTATGCACACAGTTGAACCACAGACCTTTCTTTTATTTACACTGCCATTTAGGTTCATATGTGACATGCAGCTTGCTCTTTTTTAAATAGGACACTGGCACTGAATCCTGCCATAGAAATGGATTTACATGAACAGTTTCCCCCCAAACCACTCTGGTTTTCACCAGTGGATCTCAGAACACTTCGTTCCAGAGGAGGAGGAAGGATGACCTGGCCCCTCAGGGGCTGCCAAAGCTGTCACTTGCCTAAATCATGTCAGAACTGTGTCCTGCAGGTACCAGTGGCAGCTCCAACAAAGACATCAGCCCCCTGAGCGGGATACTCATGGCACCACCAGCAGCAGTAGCTGGATCAGCTCAAAGGAATGTCTTCCTTGCTACTTCTTTTGGGACATTCTTTGTTTAAAAAGGAAACCTACCCACACACAAATTTGTTATAATCATACACATGATCTTTTTCTGGTTCTTAAAAAAGCGCATCTGCAGCAAGGCCACCCACAAACTGAAATAAGAGTCATTTGTCTAGCAGGGTTTCCTGGTGGAATACACAAGAAAGACACAGCCTCTCTGCTAAAAATAAGAGTGACTATTCACCATGCTTCAAGTTTTGACTTTAAGCTTTAACTACAAGGTGCTCCCTGAATAGAGTTATTGTGTCTATGATTTATCAGGCAACATATCGCTCTTTACTTTCATAATTACAAACACCTTTTTCCAACACTCAAATAATTGTTTCCACAAAAATAACCTCACATGAAAGGAGTAATGAGCACAAAATGATGTTTCATTAAGACCATTAACCATTTTTTATTAGCAGTTCCATCAGATTTAAATGGCATCTTCAGTCAGTGCATGTGCATATGTATAATCTGTGTCAGATTTGTCAGCTTTTGATGGATGTTTTCACTCTCACTGCTATTATTACTCTTATATAGTAATAGTGGCAACAGGGACCTAGTTTATTAAACCTTATGTTGCATCTGCCACAATGCCCTGGGGCTGGAGTGCAGTCATCTATTCCAAGCACTATTCCTTGCAATTACACTTGATTGTTAACTGTATATGTTCAGGACCACTTACATTTGAGTGCTGCAGTCCTGGGTTTTCTTCTGATGGGCCACGCTCGGCCTCCTGGACAGTTAATGGGATTATGCAGATCATTAGAACTGAAACACAAAGCGAAAGTACATTAGCATAGCTAACAGAGGATTAAAATATCAGTGATAGCAGACAACAGCCTGGCTCTGAAATCTTTTGGTCAGTGTGTTTTAGAGGCTGCGGATTTTAAAAGGGAGCTGAGGATATGATGTGCCAACACCATCCCAGCGTGGCTGTGGCGGTGCCAGGGCAGCAGCCCCTCGGAGCACCCAGGCTGCACACACTGCCCCATCCCTCCCACCCAGCATCCTCCTCCAGCCTACAGACTGCAAGAGGCGCAGAAAACCTCCTGAGGTTTCCAGTAACACGACACAAAGACGCTCCTGGAAGGGCACACCCTGAAAAGGAAAGGAGGGAAAGGGTCACATCAGTTATTTCCCTCAAGTGACAAAGCACCTCGAGTATGCCACTGAAGAAGGAATGCAGTGATTCCTTGGCTGCTGCAGTGCTGTTTGAGCTTAGATACCATAAAGCCAACCTCTTCCAGGAGAAAATGACCTCCAGCACCCTCAAGGAGCACAAAATGAGTCTGACAAATACAACACAAGGTGCAGAGTGAAAGCTGCACACTGAGGGATCCTACAAGAAATAAGGTGAGTCAAGAGCACCCACTGCTCCACAGAACAGGTGACTTCAAACATCACAGGGAATGACCAGGAAAGAAACACAGACCATCCAAGTGCCTGAATGGAAGGTGGGAGCTGCTTTGCAGCAGCAGGCACAAGGTGCTCACACATCACCAGATCCAGCAGCTCAGCGGGAAAGGGAATGAGAGAGAGTTCAGTGTGAGCAGCTTAACTCTGCAGGACTGGGAACAAGTTCTCTTCATCTGCAGCAAAGTTCCTGTGAGCTGAACAGCAAGAACAGAGCAGAACTAAATGTCAATATTTGTTTTCATGTCATCAGAAAGCCCTTCAGCATGAGCCAGGTAAGCCCAGACCTCTGCACAGCAAAGACACGGGATCAGGAGAGATGTGAGAGGTGAAAACATCTCAATCACATTATTATGTCAAGTTCTGCTTAAGGGTTGATTGATGCACTTTTAACATCAAACAACATTAATCTTGGAAGCTTTGAGATCAAGCCATCATTCATCACTTAAAAAAAATCAAATCAACCACTGAGAGACTAATTAATACAGAAGCTGTTGAGATGTCTTTGTGTAATTACTGTTCTGCAACAATTAGGAAGTTTACATTATTTGCTCAGAGAGACAATTGCTAAGCTTGGTACTAGTTTTTGCTTTAACAAATTGTTCAACTTGAATATAGACACTTCCATGAATGTACTTCGTACGTGAAGACACATACATGTCTTAACAAAGACACATTTTGTACATTGAACACAAAGTTCGAGGTGTTTCATATTCAGAAAAATAAAAAGTGTATTCTGTAACAGTATCAGAAGGATCCCAGTGGCCTCCTAAAATGGAAGAATTAAATAATTAAGGTCATACCAGCAGACAAGCAAAGATGGTCTGAAAAATATCAAGAGACTGAATGTATAAATCATGATTACAACCCATATAATCTTTGACCTACACACAAGCTACAAGGTTCAAAGGTAGCATTGCATTATGTATTTATTGCCTGCCCAAGCCATTACTCACCAGCCCTCATTCTAAGGGGTAGGTATGATGGGAGTCCCAGACAGGGAAGAATACATCATAAAACCTCCCCTATAAAGGATGGCACAGCTAATTTATCTTGTGCTTCCTCCTCCTCAATTCATGGCGTGGCAGCTCCCTACAAAATGTCCCTTGGACACCAGAACCAGCTTGTCCAGTGCTCCCACCAGCACCTGCTTGGGGTGTCAGAGCCAACACCCCCAAAGCACAGCCAGGCTTTGGGCCAGCAGCTCTGCACTGCCTTGCTCCCTCTCCTCTGTGTGTTCTGGCAGCTCCCAGGGATTCCAGCAAGGTGGAAATTTCCCATATATTGATAGGGAATCCTCCATGGGCAGCACAGTGATTTTAACAGCCCTGGGATGGTTTTGCCAAAAAAACAAAAAAAAGGATCCTAACCACTCCTTTGCCAATGTTCAGGTCTTTTCTGTAATTCAAGGAAGATGTGTACCAGATATCTTAATGCAAAATGGTCACAAAGAAACTGGAAAACAGTGCAGCTTATGTGAGAATGTGCATTCAGCTTGTTCTGTATTCAGCTCCGACGGAAGAAGCAATTTCTGTAAAACCCAGTTTTGCTGTCTGGTTTCTGGCATCGTTCTCTAAACAAGCCCTCAGGCAGTTATTTGTAGTATTTACATTTTTTACCAACTTATCACAAGAAAATCCAATTGTTCCTAATGACAGTCACACTGTGTCTCTCCCATTCTCATATCCAGGAAAGTGTTTATTATCCATTTGTAGTAATTAAGGCACTGATGTTCTATGGATCCATAAAGCCAACATCATTAGGCAAACAAAGGCACTTTTTTCACCCCCAGCTTATTGCTGCAAAAATATTTAAAAATAAAAGCTCATTTATAACACATAGCATAGTTTTTAGAACAGCCACTATTGGCTAATGTCAAGCATTCTTAGAAATGGAAAAAAATAAGACGTCTATAAAAAAAGTATTTCTCCAACATTTGCTAAAGAGTAAAGAAAGAAATAAAATGATTAACCAGCCAAAACCAGAGAGGTGGTGCTTGACAGTGACTGTCTTTCCATATTTTGTCTTTTTTTGTAAAATCATTAAGCAAACCCCTTAGCAAGTAAAAGTAAGGCAGAAGAGCAGGATGGGAATTAAGTGCCTGCATTAAACAAACTTTATTAAATCCACCACAGCCAGGGAGATCCACTGGAAGCCAGCATAGCTGTGTCTAAACTGCCAGACCCCAGAAGCAGGACATGCATCTCTGCCCTTCAGAGGGCTACCAGGACTCATCACAGGCTCCTCAGAGAGGCCACGTGAAATCCCAGTTTGTGAAGTCCACAAGAACATTCACATGAAACTCTGGATTTATTCTGCATCTCCATTCTCTGTATCAGCTCTGCTCACCACCTCAGCACTTCACACAAAACACGAATTTCATTTCAGTAATTCTTAATCCAGTGGAGAGCCTCGACCCACCAGCAATCTCCAGAAGAAACAGCTCTTCATTTCTGGAAATACTATCTTGCTCTGCATCACATCTTGCTCTATTTCCTCTCTTGGCAGTGCTGCAGTTATCCACTGCAGCACATGTTAAATTAGGATTGGAACACTTTACAAGTATTTTCTTCCCCCAGCCTCACAGTGAAACAAATTCTGTTCCTCTGCAAACCCCTCCTCTAAGTGCACATACACTTCCAAACACAACAGCCACAGTCATTTTTTTCCTTGCAGAGCTGGAGAAGGTGGGAGTTCACATCTTCTCATGGCATAAAGTTTAAATGAAGTGTTTGAAAAACGGTGTCTCGTTGGAGCTGTACAGAGTTTCTGCAAAGGTGATCAAATCGAAGCAAGTTTGGGTTTCAGTGTAAGATGTAAAAATTGGACTGCATTTTCTCAAGTCTGCAAATCTTC
Source organism: Anthoscopus minutus (assembly GCA_013399455.1). Lineage (NCBI taxonomy): Eukaryota > Metazoa > Chordata > Aves > Passeriformes > Paridae > Anthoscopus > Anthoscopus minutus. The sequence continues at coordinate 103,133 of VWYI01028833.1, forward strand.
TTGGCAGATTTGAGCTTTAGCTCAAACAGATCTGGCCTGATTTATATTTTGTTTGAAATGATGCCCAAAACTATGATTAAGTAAGGTTTCCACCAAGCCCCTCAATTCAGCTTGATGGAGTGGTCTCATTTTTCCTGGAAGATAGGAGTTCTCTCTCCAGAGGGAGGCAGATGTGCAGAAAGCTTCTCCACAGAGTGTCAAGATGACCAAAAAAAGAGGTTCCAAAGACAATGATGCATAACACAGCAAAAACAGCTTTGCATTTCTCATTATTAATATCCCAGCTGAGGAGCAGCTCACGCTTCATCCACTGGATTTCAGGGACAAAGAGGTCTGGCACTGGGGAAGGCAGTTCCACAGCAACATCCCTGTCTTATTTTCCCCTTTGATATCTGAGGGAGCAACACTTAGAAAACCAGATGGTTTTTTTTTGGAAAAAGTCTACATGGAGGGAGCACTGGCTGAGCCAGAAGGGGCTTCTGGGCAGGGCTTTACCCCACCACTGAGGTGGGCTTGGACCTTAAAAACACCTCCCAAGCCCTCAGTTGGTGCCACAGCTAATCCACAGTTTCCACCTGAGGAGTGCAAACAGTCTGGGGCCATCCAGGCCAAGAGATGCTGGAGGAACCCAACATCTCCTGAGCAGATTTTACCTTGGCAGCTTTTTAACACCTTTTGTGATCCCCACCTGCAGCCTAGTGAATGCAGCTACCATAGGGCACCCTGACACAAATAAAAATGGCATTCTGCTTTCATGCTAGATTTCAGAGTGCAAATTACAGGTAATCACATGGGAAAAACTTCCACATATCCCAAAAGGCGAAGATCAACTAGAAAACTTCAGGGGTGATCATACACAAAACTTGGCTTTTAGGACTCACTCTAAAAATCATTAAAAAACTTTTTTAGGATGACTAGGCCTATACATTTAGGCCTTACTATTTCTTCATTGCACTTCTTCATAATGTGCTGCCAAAAGTCATAGTTCACATTGAATTCTTTAAAAATCAGATCTGTTTAGCACTTTAATGTCATAATGCACGTTACACAGCAGAAGCTGAATTGCTAATTATCAATTTATGTGAAATTTTACTTGTATGGAAAAGGTCATTTGCATATATATTAAAATCAGCTTGCATTTAGAACTGCAGGGAAAGTTACATATTAATGTTCTGTAACTAAGTTGAATTCCATATTATCAATACATGGGGAAAAAAGAACTAAAACTGAGTTTCTGCTAAAATAACAGGTTATTCAATCCTGGCTGAAAATACAATCATTAAGAGGTATTTCAACTTGACATTTTAAAGCATTGTGGTGCATTAAGAGTCTTAAGAATAGAGTCACTTCCACAAAATTTTCTGTTCATCTCACCACAATATAAAGGTTAAATCAGAGGGTGGGTGGTACACACTGGGAACTAAGAACTTTTCTGGATAGGAAGGTGACTCAGGACTAGGAGCACCTTTAACTGCATCTCAGCTTCAATACTAGGAGGAGTCAATTCCAGACAAGAATTTCTGCTATGCTTAGAATCAGAATCTAGTCCCTCAAAACCTCATCATCTCCACAAGTGAGCCAAGCTTTCAGTACCAAACTGAATTCCTGTCAGAATTAAGCTACCAAAGATGTGGGGATACAGCCAGTGCAGAAATGAGTATTTATTCTTAATTGCTGTGCACTTCCTACAGAGCAGTCCATGGTTCATGTGGAGAAGGGTCGAAATAGTCCTAATATCCCACTGGAGGATAAGCCATGCAGTTTAAAAATCAGTGTTATTTCTACCTGCACCATTCCTCAGTGGGGACATTCCCCTTTGGAAGGGGCTCAGAAGTTCACATCCATGTTCAGAGCCCTTTGCCTCACAGCCATTATTCTTTTTCCACCCTGGGCTGGGGCACTGACCTGAAACAGGAGCCCCACACATCACATCCCTTCTCCCTTTGCAAACAGGCAGCTGAGCTCTATTGGCTTTTTTTAACTGACCTTCACTTCAATATGTTCCTCCTGATCAAGTCACACCCTTATAAATAGGAAAGGGGACTCTCTTATTCTTGAACCAGAGCTCAAAATCACACCTGCTTTGCCTCAAATGCTCAGCGTGGCATTGCCAGTAGCAGCACGTAGGAGCATATCCCAATTATTTGCTATAAAGGTGCCACGCTATAGTTCCCAGGAGGGTTGGAATTGCTGAATGCTTCAGTCTCCACAAGGAAGGAAATGCTACTGTGGTGCTTATGTGAAAATTCACTAAGTTCCTGCCCTCAAGGGAATAGTTTCCTCCTGTGATAATGCTTAACATAAAACACATGGCATTTTAGGACCAGTGAAAATAAAATCAGTGTGAATAAATTATTATTTATATGAAAATGCACAGTCAGGACAATGACTACATATGTAAGACCATAAAATTTAAGCAGCTCACTTTGTTGTTTTAGCATACTGGGGAAAGCTATTGTCCATCTGTGGCCACACATTCATCCTCATTGTCTCCCAGGCACGCTGCCTGAGCAGTGCATTACATTATTTAATGGAAAATGAGGTAAAACTACTGTAGGAGTAAGCTGTGAGTTGTTGGAGGAGCACTGAGAAGACCCACTCAGCTCATGGGGATACTGTTTGTTTCCCTTTGCATTTGAACACTATATTTCCCAGTCAGCACTTGTGCTACTACCGAGAATTTAAAACAGAGGGAAAAATGCTCCACCAAAAAATTGCTTTTGCTTAATTTTTCATCATTGCTTCTCTTCTTCCTCACAGTCTCCACTTCAGATGAAAATTCTTTAGAGGCAGAGGTCATGGCAGAGATGATACAGATGCACAGGGCAATGCCTTTATAAACATGCAATGACAGGCTGCTGCATCAACGTGACACAAAGGCTTAATGTTGCTTTTAATAAAGGTTTCTTATCACTTTCTAGGAGAACAGTAGCAGTCTAAAAGCCAGAAGCAGGAAAAAAACTGCTATGGCATAACTCAGAGTCCACAACTGAAATACACCACAAACCTTCCTTCAAACTGAGAGTCACTACTAGGGAAATACACTTCCCACAGAAGTTTCTGGAAGGCTTAAGGTCACCCTGACAGCTGCATGGGTAGAGGTAAAATGCTTCTGACAAGTTTCTTTGCTGGAACTTGATTGAGCAAAGCACCTCAGCAGATGCTCCTGATCTCTGCTGAAGCAGAGCCCAGAAGTGACACCCCTGTGACAGCCCAGAGCCTGCCCCATGTGGGGACCCTCCCAGCCTGGTGGAGGGGACATCTGGCTGGAGGTGGCCCCGTGGTGCTGTGGGACTCTGTCCCTGCCCTGGGCAGCAGCTGTGCTTGGCTCCAGCCCTGGGCTTCAAACTCCACGTTCTGAATCAACCCAGTGCTACTGCTGAGCAAGGGCGGAGGAGCTGCTGCTCAAAAACCCCCAAACTGCCCTGGAATCAGGCAGATTTCACTTCTGCCTCGATGGCCTTTCAGTGGCACCACCCTGAGGTGCTGCCCCACTGCATGCTGACAGAACTGGATGTTCTGACAAGCTTCAAGAGACTTCAGTGAGCTGTGTAGTGACTGCAAGTTCCTCATAGCCCCCACAGTGTCACCTATTGCAAGGGTGTGCTCAAGAGAGTTCCTCTGGGGGAACAGGCTCACAAGAATTCGTGGTGTGCCACAGTGCTCAGATGAATCAGCCCCGGGATCTGAATTTTTCATTTTAAAAATCCCCTACTGAGACAAACACTGCCTGTGAACTCTGGGCTGCTCAAGCATGCAGAAAAATTCAAACTTTCCCCATCTCTCGCTTTAGTCTAGATAGACTCAGTGTTTGTAGGTCACAGAAATTCTCAGTCTGCTTCCTAAAGAGGAAGCAAACAGAGCTGTTGCAAAACCCACTTTACACTCCTCAAAGTAAGATTTAAAAACCCTCTGTCTATTGATCAAGTAGTTAAATATCAAATAACACATTGTACAGTCTGGAGGGCTGATGTATAAAGAGATATAAAGAAACTGCAAGAGGAAATAATACAATGACCGATTGCTAAACACTGGCAAGCCAACACCTTTAATTCTGGTTTTTAAAGCCTGGCTCAGTGGGCTCCTGGCACAGCCCCTTTGGAGGGCTGAAATCCTGGGCACAGGCTGGAGCCTCTTTGCCCACCACTATCCCTTAATACCTGCCCAGATACAGCCCTCTCTTTGTGCTATCATTTTAATTGAATAGTAAAAAATAATAGTTCATTGGATGCAAGATTTGCTGTTAGGTATAAAAACGAAATGACAAAGTCATACACATAATTTGAGCAAGAAGCCCTCTAATGTGGTCTGCACCACTGCTGTGTTTTTCCTCATGTCTGTCTCAGTCCTCACCTTCTTTGAAGTACAAGAATTTACCATTATTGGTAAATATTTATATTCAGTTCTGCAGTGCCATGACACTGACAGTTAAGTCTTCCAAAAAACATTCCCATCTTCCCAAGACAAGACAAATATTTATCATATATGTCTTTTTGAAAGCTTATGTCTTTTTGGGAATGAATTTTAGGATTATCTTTATTCTTGTCTCAGCAACTTTTAGCTAAGGAAAGTAGAACAAATTAGGACTCTGTAGCCACATACACACTAGCTAAAATCAATAGCTTTAATTTTCACATTTAAACCTACAATTTTCATCTGACAGGCTCAGCAGGTTTATAATGCACACAACAATTTACTTTTACTGTTTTAATTGTTTTTAGTCAATCACTTTTATTGCTTCTCTGCATCTGACTAAACAAATTAATAGAGCTATGTTCATAAATGATTACTTTGTGAAATGGCTTGAGAGATACATTTGCCAGGTTCACCTTCAATTACTGCCAACCTTAATAATATTTATATCAAAATATACATTTATCCAGGTTTTATAATTAAGAGAGCAACAGAAGCAGCAACAGAAGAAAAGAAAAGCTATTTCCTGAGCACCACAGTATCAAATTTCATACTTCTACGTCTTTCCCCAGGACGAAAAAAAAACCCCACCAAGCCCTGCCTGCACAGCTGACTGAAAAATCCCTTTCTGGATCACAAGGAACCTTGTCCTGCCATGGACAGGAAAACACACACAGAGTGTGCAATGCACTGCTCAGGCTGGCACTGCTCCATGCTTGAGAGCCTGGATCAAACCCCGTGTTCTGTCCCTTGGACAGGGGCACTGGGACTCCAGCAAAGGCTCTGTGCTCCCTCCTCATCCCCTCTGTG
>VWYI01028835.1:8421-93976 GCA_013399455.1 Anthoscopus minutus
TCAGATTAAAAAAATAAATCATAACAAATGTGGGCCTCTGTTCCTTTCTGGAGTGATACCTTAGATACCTCATGTACTTGTAGGTAATTGTGAAATTTACTGAGGCTTTTCCATCCACAGAAAAAGCTACTGTAATTTTCTTATTACCGCAGACTCTTAGTGTTTTTTTATGCTAACTACTTAATTTGGTTGCAAAGCAGATTCACATAATATTTTTTTTTCTATTTGACATATAGAATTCAGTTATAGTAAACATTTGACATTAATTAGATGGTAGCTCTAGAAGACCTGATGTAATTTATTAGATTTAGACATTTAACTGCAGTAAAGTTAGTGTGTAACCATGTTTAGGGATATAAACCCTATAAAACAGTAATTAATTTGCATATACTAACTGCTTCATTAATCAATGTGTTTGGATACCTAAGAATGTAAGGTGTGATATGTATTTTATTAGGCAATGAAAAGGAAACAGTCGTGTAAAACAAAATAGAACTTTTGCAAAAATGCCAAAAGACTCAAGGACAAAAACCCCATAGATGCTCTTTCTAGTCTTTCTTCAGAGGATCTGCACCCAGTCATTCCTTGGAGGATGCTTCTCATGGCACAAAGGGAGCATTCTCTGTTTAGGTGGGGTTCTGTTTATGAGGATGCTGTTGTTTCCTCACGCTGTCAAGTCTGTTTCTCAGCACATCTGCACATGGGATTTTCCTAACCCAGGACATCAAAGTGATCCTGGCATTTAAGTTACCATTTCACATAAAAGTTATGGAAAGCCATACCTAATTAGCAGCCTCTAGCAGCAGGAGGGGAAATGACCAGCAGGGAGGTTGTGCAGAGCTGAAGCCCTCTGTGCAGAATGGTAAAACAATGAAGAGCTGCAGAATGCCACCAGAATCTGAACTAGCACCCTGGCTAACCCTGCTCAAAAATTGTCTCAGTGCAGGAAATTCACAATATTAACTACATTAGCTTCTGTTTACTGTAGGACTGTTTCTGCTGTTCCCTGGTAACACTGAATCACTTTGATGAATAATAGGAAAAATGTAAATAAGATATTCTCTGAGTTATATTGTAGAAGCTGAGCTAATTTTTTCTCCCAAGCAAAAATTTTCCAGAAAATATTCCTTTTGCTAGAAAATTAAAATTACTGCTGATGAATTCTTTTCAGGAAACAAACAACTTTTTAAAATGAGAAGTAAAATATTTAATAATAAAGTAAAAATTTTTTGACTGTGACAAAATAGATATTTAATTTTGAAAATTTAATTTTTTTTATTTTAAAATGAGATTTTCAATAAAATATAAACTTCATCAAGTTCGACAAGGCCAAGTGAAGGTTGTTCACCTGGATAACGACAATCCCAAACAGGATGGGAGAAGAGTCCAGTGAGACATTATTTTGGCTTTTTAATTCTCAAAGGGATTTATGAGAAAGAAAGGGACAGATATTTTAGTAGAGCCTTCAGCAAAGGGACAAGAGATAATGGTTTTTACCTAAAAGTGGTGGTAGATGCTCTATTCCTGGAAGCATTCAAGGCCAGGTTTAACAGGGTTCTGATCAACCTTACCTAAATGATGTAATTTCCTATGGCAGGGGAGATTTGACTAGATGACCTTTAAAGGTCCCTCCCAACCCAAAACACTGTAGAAAAAATAAAAGTAAATAAATTTTAACACCACCTGATTAGATTTAAACTGGTCTGAGGATTTTTTCTAAATATCAAGTATTTTTCTGAAATTTCTATTCTGTGATGTGCAAGTCAATCAGCATAAAGAAATAGAGAAAAGTAGAAGTGTACAGAATCCACATAGCAACAGGGATGGATTTTAATAGACCTGATTATGAAGTAGATGGGGGTGTGTGTGCATGTTGGTGGTGAACTGCAATTATTTTTAATTTGCAATGAAAAGCCAAGAATTTTCAAAAAGGGGAAAAAATAGACAAGCAAGATATAAAAGGAACTGAAAATGAGAGTAATAGATAAAATAAAACTCATTCGTCCTTCTGTCCCATGTATGCAGTTAACACAGATTTCTTTAAGTTTAATGCAATGTTAATGACTTCAGTATCTCCTTCTCAGATAGTCATACTTTAATACTGCAAGTTCCTAAGAGGCCTTTACGTTGTAGTAATCACCTAGAGAATAAAAACTTATTTAGGAACCATCTGTGCTTAAAAACAAATTGTTGAACACAGTTATTTGGTGTAGAGTCACTGGGACTGGAAAATAAAGTCATTTCAGTACCCTTTTCAATTTGAGGGTGCCAGTGCAGAGATGGAGTCTGTGTTCTGAACTCACTGCACCCTCAAAAAGAGTGGCAAGCTGAAGCATTATTGTCTTAAGAACATGCATGAAGCTGATTAGCATTTGATTTATGTGTCTTCTGTGTTTATTTGTTTATAAAAATGCCCTGCCTCTTCGCAGTAATCCAATTCCTATGTTGTAGCAGTTTCTATAGCAACTACGCATTTATTATTGAATAAAGAAAGAATTATGTAAACCAAAGCCATAAACCATACATAAATTATCAATGCATAAATTCCTACTGTCCTGGTTTATCAGTCCAATTCTCTATCGTTTGTGTATATGCAAGTAAGAAATACAAGAAAAGTAGAAAGTTTCACTAAACCTTGTCTTTAGTAGCATTATTGAGACAACTACCTGTCTAGAAATTCTGACAATATCTGACTCCAGTAATTCAGGAATCATGAGTCATTCCTTAAAGTCATAAGCTTGTTTTGTAAAATCTTGAAATTAAAAGAAACTACTAACCCTATGAAAATGACATCGCCACTCTCCCTCCCTCCCTCCCTCCCTCCTCCTCCAGTGTTTGTTTGATTGCGGAAGCATGCTATCAATTTTGAAGCCTTTTTTTGAAGCCTACTTGAGCTACAAAGACTGTTTTTTAAGAATGGAAACTTAGATTTTGAAATAATTTTGGTATTCTAATAAGATGTCCTAAATGCTGATATGCAGCAGTTCCAGTATCAGTTCCCTTAAAAACTCAAAGATGTACTCAAAGATGCTCACCTAAGCCTCTTTAACTAGTTCTCTCTGTTGAGTTTCCATTATTTGGCTCCATCAGTTCAAAACAACACCCAAAATTTCATTTGCAGCTAGATGTAGTTGCAATTCAGGAACTTTATCCAGGATTACAGTCTTTAGTTTCTAGATGCCAGCTGAAAGTCAAAATCTTGGAATCTTTAATGACAAAAAGGAAGGAAGAAAGGAAGAAAGGAAGAAAGGAAGAAAGGAAGAAAGAAAGGAAAAAAGGAAGAAAGAAAGAAAGAGCTCCAAATCCTATTGCAGTATTCAATTTTGTGAGAGAAAATGTTGAAATAAAACATTTTGACACTTTCTGGAATTAAATGTTTTGAAACTTCCATTTGAAAATATTTTAAATGTTGCTGATGTGAATCAGAAGAAAATTGTTCTGTTAGGGAAATTTTTGGCCAAAATTGCAAATCCATTCATAACAGCTGCCAGACTTTCTGGGGCAGACTGCAAGATCTGAGCTCAGGGATTCTCATCCATGTAGCTCTACTGAGCAGAAATTGTCAATAAAAGCCACAACTTACTGCTAACCATTTCAGGCTTCCCATGTAGTTGCTTATTTAATCTTTGGCTTTGCCTGAGCAGTTTCAATCAAAAGTAGATCTTTCCAAATGAGCAGCCACTTTCTAAATGTGTATAAAATCTGTGCTGTTATTTTTAAAATGAAACCAAATGAATGTACATAGGACAATAAGGTTGTCTCCATAAGTGCCGTACATCTTGATTATCCACATGTGTAATTTTACTTCATAAATTCATACAATTATCTTCACTTATGAAAGCAATGTATTATGCAACATAACATGTATTTATAATATTTACTATCTGTGTCTTTGACTAAGAAACAGAACTTTCTGTTTATCACCATGGTTCATCTCATTATCTCAGTGGGGTATTTATTATGCTTGTTTTAAAGCACTCTTGAAGCTTTCCAAAGACAGAAGGCTAAATAAAAATCCAGACATATGCCATAATTAAAGTATAAGATGCAATTAGAAATTTTGTGAAGCAAAGACTCTGTTAGAACCTATTTAATATTTTTTTTTCTATTCAATTTTATACATTATTTATTCAAGAAATTGATAAAAAAGAAAATACTCAGGTCAGCTCCAAATCTTGCATCCTTAATGGTTTAAATTAATCTTCAGTGTATATATATATATATATGTTATACAAATACATACCTCTTTTGGATGACTTTGCAAGTCTCTCAAACTGGAGCTACTACTAAAGTCTGAAGGAATATTACAATTATTTTACTTATATTCTTAGTAAATAAGAAAGGCAATCAATGTGTCTAACAGATAAACAGCTTCCATTTTACTCTCCTCCCAACAAATACTTTGAAAATACTTTGTGCACCAAACTCTAAGGAAAAAAATGTACTATTCTGTGCAGCTCAATGAGTATGTTTCTTTGGGAATCCAAATGACATATGGTATCTCATAAAATATCATTCTTTTTAATCTTTATGATATCATGAGATAACAATATAAAGGGTTCTAACCCTTTTTGCTAACAAAAGCAAAAGACACATTTCAGTAAAATGTGATAAAATACCTATTCTTAGGTTTCTAGGAGTATTATGATACATTGTACAATTTTTGTACAGAAAAATGCCTTTAGCACCTATTGTGGACTTTGGTAAAAATGCATACCTTACTCTACTAGTAATACAGAAAATAATTATATTTTTCTAAATACTTTTTTAATGAAAACACCATACATCAGAGGAGCACATGGACTGATTCAATGCAATGCCCTCCTTCAAATTTAGAGTATTTTTATTTGCAAACTCAAAAATCAGAGTAATATTCATGTAATAAAATAATTCCTTATCCCTTGTTCCTCATTAGAGAAAAATATAAAGGCATTGCTGCTTTTTCTTTAATTGATTAATACTGAATACCCTAATTATCTGTGCTGTATTAATAATTTATTAATTGAAAAAGTAAGATGTGTAAGAAGTCTATAGTAATCTGAACATCAAAACTTCAATCAGAAGTCAATCAGAACTTCAAAACAGAAGTAAAACTACAAAAAATCATCTATCTCTCAGTCAGCAGCATACCAAGGCCACAGTCTATTTAATATCATTGAAAAGATGTGATTCCAGCAGAAGTATAAGAAATTAGTTTCTTGCCTTTTTCTTCCAAACAGGTTCTGATCAGGGGGGCAGAAATGCAGTCTGTGACTACTGATGGTCCAGAATGACATGCTACCTGTAGAAGTGTCAATGTCCCAAAAATGAATCTTCAGATCAAGTACTTTCTCTGGCTGGCTACCAAGAGTTGGAGCTGGCAACATGACCATGTAGACAAAGTAAAAAAGAGCTTCAGAGCTCAAACAAATTCACTTTAAATCCTTTTTCTCCCTCCAGTATTTTCCCTCCCACCAAATCAAGTTGTGTGCTGCAGATTACATACTCCTAGAAACAAATGCAAGTTGCTCTTGCCCACGTGCAAAGAATTTGGACTACTGAAAACAGGAAGGAGGATAGATAAGGAAATTTGTATAAAAGAGAATCACACAATCATGTAATGATTTGGGTTAAAAGTTACCTTGAACGTCATCTAGTTCCAACCCCTCTGCCATGGGCAGGGGCACTTTTCAATAGACCAGGTTACTCAAAAACCCGCCCAGCCTTCCCTTGAACATTTCCAGGGAGGGAGCTTCCAGCGCTTCTCTGGGCAACTTGGCTTAGAGCCTTATAGTAAATAATCACTTCCTAACACATCTATATTTCTGGAATGACAGGGAAATCCCAACAACTAGCTGTTGGGGACCAGCGTGGGTCTGAGGGGGAATGAGTGGCAAAAGCAACCCCTTTGTGACTAGCACAGAGGCTCCGTGAATCCCTGGTGTAGACTAACACAAGATAAGGTATTTCAAGGACCAAAAAGTGTACCAGTGGACTAATGGCATGTCTGTCTTGGAGACAGAGGAAACTAAAACTTTTGTCTACCTTGCTCAGTCTCTCAGAGCACCCTTCTGCTGTGCAGTGGCTGAGGGTCAAAGATCATAGGGCGCCAGCTGCTGCCACACTCCACTACAAAAACATGACTTTTGTGTTCTGATTTTGCCCAGGATAGAGTTAATTTTCATTCTGGTAGCTGGTCCAGTGCTGTATTTGGGATTTGGGATGAGAATAATGCTAATAATACACTGATGTTTTGGTTGTTGCTGAACAGTGTTTAGAATAAGTAAAGGGCTCTTCAACTTCTCCCCCAGTTCACCAGCGAGGAGGATGGGGGAAACAAGGAATTGGGATAGGACACAGCCAGAACAGCTGACCCCAGCTGGACAAGGGGATATTCCTCATCATATGACATCATACTGAGAAATAAAACTCAGAGATGTTAATTTCTGGGCATTAGTCAGAAGGTGCTGAGCAACAGCATTGCCCATGAACCCTTTTTTATATTGTTTCATCATTATTATTGCTTTCCCTTATTTTTCTATCTTATTATTAAATTTTCTGTATCCCAACTTTTTACCAATTTTCTCCTCCATCCTGTTGCAGAGGACTAAGCAAACAGCTGTAAGGTGCTTAGCTGCTTGCCGGGTAAAATTACAATTTTATCCCTGTGTTCACTGCTGATGCATTTTGGTTCTGTGTTTTAACTTGGCTAGGAAGGGTTAAAATTTATTCTTTACCATGGTTATACCATGCACCAAAGTGAACCTGCAGAATTTCTGCACAAATTTTTGTTTAAGAGAACCCCTTACTTAACATTACCCAGAACATGCACATAGTAATTTCTGAAGTTGCTCATCTTTTTCCTTTCTCTACAAATTGTAAAAGTTCAGATGTTCCCTAGAAGATTTCTTCAGGACTCTGCTCTGAATGGTCTGCATTTGACAGGACAATGAGGCTGAGCGAGATGCTGCAGTTTTTCTGCTCAGGTTTCATGCAAGGAAATGGTGATAATTGAGAGGTCTTCAGGTCAGGTCAGAGAATGAAACAGTGCATATGTGGCACTTGTAACAGGGAGGTGGGTATTTTGTAGGATGATGAGTTTCTGAGCTCTGACATGACTCTGTAGTAGTATGAGTCTGAGAACAACAGACTCGCTGCTGCTCTTATAAAATTAATGGGTGCCTGCAAGTCATGACATTGCAATGTTACAAAGGTATTGTCTTTCCCCATGACTAATCAGTTACAGAATTTCTGGGGCTTTCCTGGCATTTGAATTTCCTTAATGTTCTTATACATATGATAGCGTGTGCTCGGAGAAAGAAGAAATTATTAACACAAATTAAACAAAGTTCCAAGAATCACAGAAGCATTGAACCTTAGAACCACAGAACCACAGAACCACAGAATCATAGAATAGTAGAACCATGGAACCACAGACCCTTAGAACCTTGGAACCACAAAACCATAGAATCATAGAACCTTTAGAAGCACAGAACCATGGAAGAGAATGCAGTTCCTGAGGTGGAGGAAGCCCTCAAGGATCATTGAAGTGCAACTCCTGTTGCTGCACAGGACAGCCCCAAGAGCATTATCAAATCACTTCTCAAGCTCTGACAGGCTGAATCTGTGACCACTTCTGTGGGCAGCCTGTTCCAATGCCCAACCACCCTCTGGGTGAAGTTATGGTGGTTTCTCTGATCTGACTGTGGAACCTTTAAACATGCTTTTAATGAACCATAGTTATGATCCATTCAATCAATGAAACAAAACTGTAGTAATCTCTCCTCTCCTCTCCTCTCCTCGCTGCTCTGCCCTACACTGCACTTTTCTTCAGCAGAAAACTGGATTCAGATTCAGCACAGACTTTGGTTTTATATTAATTCCATGAGCACTCACACAAACAGAGTAAAACTATTCTATGATTGGGACTAATTTAAGTATCTCAACTACAGTTCATGTCAGAAATCAGACAGTAAGTGTCTTTGAGTCACCAAAGCTATTCTGTTCCAAGTTTCCTCATGTATAAATTAATGAATATTTCTTATAAAATATCTTCCTAGTTACTTTCAATAGTGGTAAAAATACAACATTTCTGACATGATTTACTCTTTTGGTTAGAATGGTGAAAACAGCTTAGTTTTTCTAGATATAGTTGATATTTCTCGTGTTACAGAATGAATTTTAGTAAGAGGAAGGGTTCATGGTTTGAAGTGATTATATTTAAAGTGTTCAAGATGGTTTCAATGATATCAAACAAGTGTGTTTTCTTCTTTGTTTACTTTTGTTTTTCACCTTGGAAGGAATGGAGAGGCTGGATATACAAATACCATCTGGGAGTAAAACATTCAAATAACTCAGTGTTATGAAACATTCTGTATTTTTCCATGCATTCAGTGATTAAAATCAATCTTTCTAATCTATGAATGGTTTCCTAGATGACAGTACTGTAAGTTTCATTTTTATTAACAATGTCTGCTTATCTTAATAATATATCCATAGCTCAAACTGGCTCTATTAAAACCAGACATTTCAGTGACTGACTACACTTATGAGCATTTGTAACATCAAGTTCTATTTTTATTTTTCTTTTCAGCCTGTAACTAACCTCAAAATTGTTTGTGCATGCTCTAATCCAGTGACCGTTTTCCTAATATTATTTACTAGATTGAGATGTGCAGAAGCTCAGAATAACCTTTATGTGCCATTTTACAAGTATTTTCATAATGCTTTCAAAACAATTACAGCTTCTGTGCTGGCAGCATTTCACCTCTGGTTTAATTTTCCTTTATTTTCTTTTGATGAAAAGCAGATTGAAAGAAAGTACTGTAAAAGTAAAATTAATTGGCACATTAGAGTGTTATAATTTGAAAGACACCAACAAATTTGACAGAAGCTTATCTTCCACATTTTTATAGTCAGTCCTTATGTTAGGGATGCCATGGTGGCTGGGAGGGCTGGGCTCAAAGGCTGATGATGAGTGGAATTACATCCAGCTGGTGGCCAGTCACCAGTGGTGTCTCCCAGGGCTCAGTGTTGGGAAAATATCTTTATCCATGATATGGACAAGGGTATCAGGAGCACCTACCAGTTGAGCTAGGCAGGGTGCTGATCTGCTGGAGGGTACGAAGGCTCTACAGAGGGATCTAGACAGGCTGCAATGATGGGCTGAGGCAAACTGCACAAGCTTCAACAAGGTAAAGTACTGGCTCTTGCTTTTGGGTCACAACAACCCCAGGCAATGCACCAGATTTGGGGAAGAGTAGCTGGAAATGTGCCTTGCAGAGAAACATCTGGAGATGTTGATCGACATTAAGATGAACATGAGCCAGCTGTGCCCAGGGGGCCAGGAAGGCCAGAGGCACCTGGGCTGGATCAGCAATAGGGTGGCAGCAGGAGCAGGGCAGGGATTGTCCCCCTGTGCTCAGCACTGGTGAGGCCACACCTCAAATCCTGTGTCCAGTTCTGGGCCTCTCACTACAGGAAAGGCACTGAGGGGCTGGAGCGAGTGCAGAGAAGGGAATATAATACAAAATCAGATTAATATTCATAACAAAATAAATACTCATGTTGAAAGCAGGCTTAGATGTCTGAAGCATAGACTTTACTGCAGTTCATACTTTTAGCTAAATGTATTATTTTCTTTTAAAATGAAAAATTAATCCAGGAACATTTGTAAGTTTTCTGTCATTTAGGATTGAGTTCTGTGACTGGATAGAGTTGCCTTACGAGACTGCATTCTCTTACAATAAGGAGTACAAATCACAAGGCTTCTAAGTGTATCTGTTTTATTTGCATATAGAGTCTGGACCTTAAGCATGCTACCTTAATATAATTCCTTTGAGGCACTTCAATCAGTGCAAAATTAAAGCTAATTATGGTAATGAAATCTTCTGAAAGTAAAAGGTGACTGGAGTAGTATTCAGCTCTAGTTTAAGCCAAAAAATAGAAAGGGAATGTACTAACATCTTCTTCATTAGTTTGGTATCAGTACAGTACCTTCCTAATGTCTCTGCTGAAGCTTGAATTTTAAATGAAAGAATTTTCCTTTCATTGCCTGATGTGTGACATTGGAATTAAATGAATAGCATGGTTTTAACTACAATGTCGCTGTTGGTCTATCTCTTTTGCACAATGCTTTTTCAACTTATAAAACATTACTCTCCCTCCATAAAACATTAAATGTCTACATTGTGAGATTTCATGTGTGATTCTTTGGTTTAATCTTCAAGTAGTTTCAGCTAAATCAGGCATTGAGGGGATGGTCTTGTACTCTGATCTCATTAATGCAGTGACCAATTCTCAGCAATCCTCATTGCAGCATCTCCCGGTTGTCAGTTCGGTATCATAAATCTGTAGTTACAGAAAAATGCCATTTAACTTTTCCCTGAGCAGATCTGGATCTGCTGCTCTCCTGCTCCAATACCGAGAGAAGTACTAATAAATCTGCACTTTAGCACTCACTAAAACAGATCAATTTGGTAAGCACCAACATGGAAACAAATAGGCCCTTTATAGCTATTAATAAAGAAGGATAATTGCTGGCATTAGTCACAGCATTTAATTTCACTGAAGTGTTAGTTGGCTGTCCTCAAGGTGAGGATTTTCTGTGAGGTATTTTCAAGTGTCATGGCTCATGTTTTATAAATAGGCAAACTTTGATTTCAAATGATAAATAAATCAATAAATGCACACACATCCCTCCAACAATATATCGGAAACACTTCTGGTTTACAGCAAGCTGCATGCATATAAATAAAAATTTGGAAGATAGCAAAGACTAACATTTTGAAATATGCACCACAGTACCAGTCAATGACTGATAGGTGTGTTTTTTCCTCCTCTGAGAAGCATGTGGGGGTTTGAGTAGGACATTTTCCCTTAAAAAAAAAATAGTTTATCTGATAAGAACATAGTGCTTAATTGCAAGGAGTATAAAAATGAATGCTTGAGAATCTAACTAGACAAATGAGAAACAGCTTGATGAGTCAGTAACCCATATTGTCTGTCATGAAGATAGACATTTACTTTTATTCTCACTGAAGTTCACTGCTGTCATTGCAAAGATAACTGCTCCAGGCACTACTGCTGTTCCTTACCAAAGACATAATTCCCATTTCAATTACTTCAACACATTGGAAGACCTGCTTTCTACACTGCCAAACTATGTTATATCCAACTGATCATGTGGATATAGGAAGCTGCATGTATGACCAATATAATGGGAGATCACCAAGGAATTTTTGGTTACTAAACAGACAAGCAAAAGGATTCATAGTCAAATGAATGATGATGATGTCATCATCAAAATAGGAAGAACAAACACCAAAATAGGAATAATGGATGTGTTTGTGCCTTTTTTCCTGCTGAAACTGAAATTATGGCTTGCAGGAAAAAGAAATCAAACATGCTCACTCCATGAAGAGTTTAAAAGTTACCACAACTTCTACATGTATGGTAAATTTAGAGAATCAGTAGCAGCATATAACTTGTTGATTTGAGGCGCCAGAGTTTATATATATGTTCCAGCTCAGGCTAAGGTTGAGATCCTCATTCACCTCCCTAATTCATACCTTCAATCTCTAAGTGTCCCAGTATCCTCTTATCCTATCTTTGACTTGGAATGAAAAGATTTTTCTCTTCTTCCCCCTCAACCCCTCCCAAATTCTCCAGTATCAAGCACCCCCACTAACAAAGTACTTCCATTCTCTCTTAACCTTCAAAATCACAGATTCAAAGATAGTAAAAATAAATATATCATCCTTCATTTATCTGGAAGAATTTCACAACAATGTCAAATCAGGTGTATCAGAACCTACAGTAGCACACAGGTGTAGGTCTCAAAG
Source organism: Anthoscopus minutus (assembly GCA_013399455.1). NCBI lineage: Eukaryota > Metazoa > Chordata > Aves > Passeriformes > Paridae > Anthoscopus > Anthoscopus minutus. Next base: position 20,244 of record VWYI01028835.1, read on the forward strand.
AGTCACCAAGAGAAATGTTTGTGTCACAGGCATTGATATCTTTCTGTTAGGGTCTATGACTTAAGTTGTCCTTCATATATCACATAAAGGAAACAATTATACAGAGTTTCAGGTTTTCCTACCCGGAAGTTTATCAACGGGACCTTAATTGCCATTTAATGTTATCTTTCAGTTTCAGAAAGATAGAGTTGTATCTATGTAGACTCCATTAAAGTCTGGTCAGAATTTAGCAGTGTTTGATTAAGTTTGTGAGTCTTCTAGGGAAACACAGGACAACAAGGTCAAACAGGACCCAGTCAAATGTGATTCAAACTATTGAGCTCACACAGACACTACTGTTGACTCAAGAAATACTGGTATCTTAGAGCAATAAAGAAAATATTTGGACACTGCAGGTTTTTCTCTTGGCAAGAAATGCTGTGGTACTACTAGCAAAATTATCTATGAACTACTTAAGATGGCTCTCACTTAAACAGAAATCTGAAAGTCTGCTTTGGTTTCTTGGACCACTGAATCCAGTCCTAGTGGTTTGATTTAGTATATGTAAAAGATACAAGGAGTTTCACTGATTTTTACAATACAATGACTTTTGTGGATTAAATAATTGAAGCAGAAATTCAGATTACTTTGTGTAAAAATAATCCAGCACCCTAAAAATAAAGTATAAATTGAACTTTTTTATAAATCCACACCTTTGACAGAATTCCTTATCTAAACCATCTGAGAATTTCAGAGGCAATACAAAGTATTTGCATTAAAAATTCCCATGCTGTGTCAATTTTATATAGAGGTTCCCTTTATATCTGGAAGTACGTAGGGCTCTATTTATGAATAAAACATTTCAATTACTGGAAAAAATGAGTCATAAATTTTCACTATTTGTTTCATTTGAATAATATGTTATTCAAGACGATTACCTGAAAAATCACAAATACTTTGTGTAAAACTTATTCCATTTATTTAATGGTTAAAATTATTGGTCTGAATAGTACCCGTAGAAGCTGTTTCAGTTTTTATGTCTATGCCCAGTTTTTGATAGTCACATTGTAGATGTTCACCTTATTATAGTAATTGAAAACGTTTCGTGTCATTAGAAAAAATCATTACTTCTGTATTTCTGTGCACTATATAAGTGTATAATATATGTATATAAGACATTGCTGGCATCATAATTTGCAATGATTTGGCTGTCATATACTCACTTAATAGGAATCAAATAGATAAATCTTTATAGCTCTCTCTTCTGCCTAAATACCAGGAATTATCATAAGGAATATTGTACTGTTATAGGGTATGCATTGTTCCAAATGTATTAATGACAGCACTGTTGAATTACTTTCTAAGATCCCCGTAGAAGTGTGAGCACAGATAATTTTATTCTATCACTACTTTTACACTCTGATAAAATTATCCGTTCTTTCCCAATTCCCTAGGGTGATGCAGAATCCCTATAAGACCTCTAGGAAAAAATCCATAGAAAAAAGGTGCTGATAGTGAATTTTAACTGAAATCCTGTTTTCAGGTGTCTGAGGTAAAAGATGTTATCTGGGAAATAAACAAGTCCAGCTGCTGACTTGGCTTAGTGTACCAAACCAGTTAAGCACTGCTTAGAGAGGTAAAGTGGCTATGCTGTTCTAGACCTAAATTAAAGATTGATGAGTGACATTTAAATTAATAGTTTATTAAAAAGAAAATCTGATGGGCACTGTGTTGTCTTTGCGATTTTTAAATTTAACAGTAAGAGCACTATCTGTATCAACAGATTTATACCTTATAGAAAAATGGTCATATAAAAAAGATCTTAATCCCACTTAATCCTGTCTCAACTTCTTTTTAGTCAGGTGCAATGTCTTAAATCTGAGACATTAATTAGAAAACTGAAGCATTACCAAACAATGAAAAAAATTAAAATTAGACAAGCTTGATGTAATATCAGATATTTCTTGTACAGCTCTTTTTTTCCTGTAGAGACTTAGCTCTTCCATACATGGATAGACTTTGGTACATAATTTTGAGTCTTTTGACAAAGTCAAAGGATGTCTTTTGATGTCCTTTATACAGGGACATTTGCTGCACTACAGTTTTGCTTCATACTTTTTATTTTGTACATTCTTACAATGTACTTTGCAAATCCTTAGAATGTATTTTGGAATACATTAGAAATACTGCAAAGTCTGCAACAGCAGTCAGACGAAAGTTCTGAACTCTTGGTGGAGAAATAAGATTGTCTGTTGCCAAGGCTGAGCATATATGGATCTACCCTTTCTGTTAGGGAAGGTTAAATCTATTGAATTGCTCACTGCTTTCTATTAGTGAATCTAGTAAAGAAACTGTTTGCCAGGTTCTCCTATGGGAACTTTTGAATACATTTTGCTTATGCATCATTTTCTCATCTTGCTCTGAATAGACCACTCTCTGACCTCTCCCTCACTTAAAAATATAAAACTCACTTTTTACCTGGTGTTCATTGCCTCTGGATTAATATATTTAATATCTTCTATTTATGTGTTTATTTTAATATACACTAAATGAAACCCATCAATTCCCATGTCAAATCCCCCTTAGCACCTTTGCTGATGACAAGCTGTGAGGAGTGACCAATACCTCAGAGTGTTGTGGAGCCCTACAGAAGCACCTTGGCAGCACTTGTGATTTAATCTGCTCATGGCCACTGCACTCACAGGATGTGAGCACTGTCCCTGAGCAGCCTTGCAGCTCAGTGCCCGCCCTGGCTTCCTTCTTCTGCCCTTTGCAAGGCAGCCCCGTCCTGCAGACATGGGGTAGAGACACAGCCCAAGGCTCTAGGGGATGGCTGGCTGTGTCCTTTGAAACATCTAGCACAATCCTGGGAGTAGCTGAATCCAAGCCTGGGAACAGTTGTATCCTCATAGAAAGTATAACCAAGAGTTGTCTTGGAGATCACGTACTGCTGATGATGTTTTGTGATGTACCTTGCACAGCCTGCCGTAAATGTTTCCTATGGAATCAGACATAAAACATTAAGTGTATTTCTTACACTTGAAAGATAACTCAATATCTACACCTGCACCAAGACAGTGTCACTATTCAAGGTGCAATAACTGCATTCCCTCTTACTAGCAAGAATGCACAGAAAATAGAAACTGAATAAAAATAAATGTGTGTGTTTATATTTTTTGAAACTTCACCGAATAAGTAGGAAATGTCAATGTATAATGACTTCAATGCACAATTTAATCCAAAGCACTATTGTATCCGGGACCACTCTCCTGGATGTTTTCACCACATGTCTCTTATCTAACAGATAAACAAGTAATATCCTCAGTCAATGAAGATGGCTGCTTAAAGCTCTGCAATGATGAATTCAAATGCCAAGTTATGAGCTGCAGAGGGAGAAATTCAATTGTTGTAACTAGGCAAAGTTATATAACTTGACCTGCAGGTGAAAAACAATTTGAATGTATCAAGGCAGATTAGCAAGTCTGTTCTGTACTCTGATACAAACCATGAGTAGCTATTTTTCGAGCAAGAGGACTTGAATAAAAACTGTAAGTAGAAAAAAAGAAATGTTTTTAAGTAATATTAATAGTTATTAATAATTTAAACACAATTTAATGTTTATAGCTGATTACCACAACTGAATTCTTATGACACAACAGCATTGGATGGATTTGCAAGCAGTTTAGTGGTAATAAACCATCCTTCAGTACTGCTTCTTTTTATTTTATTATCTTTTCTAATTAAATTATCAATATTTACAAATTATATAAAAAAATAAAATATTTAAATACTTCAGTATATTGCATAATGTTAGAAATTTATCTAGTAGTTCTTCATCATGGAAGAATGTGTCACTGTCTTTTTTATACCTATCCAATCAAAAAGTTGTGCTAGAACTAAAACATCTCATTTAGAAAAAAAACTTATTTATAATGTGAATACTTAGAATTACGAGCGTCTTTCACTGAACTTTTTCTATTGTTTTTCTGTTAATCAACACTGTTCAAATCAGATATTGATCTGTCTTCCAACTTATTATTTTCTTAGTTAAGATTTCACTAAAACAAAATTAGTTATTCCTTTGTTCAACTAAAATCTTGTCTATTGCTCTGTCCCTCTAGACATGCCTACAATTGTAATTAAATGGCCTTTTAACTGTCTGTTAAAACTATTCTATTAAGTAGCTCGTCTCTGAACCATCCACAGCACTTCAGAACTCTTTAAATGAATGTACCCTTTAAATGGAGTAAATGAAACTCCATTTCAGAAGGCTTGGCATCTGAATCACTTCTAGGTCCATTATTGCAATCTGCAAAATGTTGTGTGAGGATGGGGATCCCATACTTAGTTGCACACAGAGATTTACAACCACCTTTAAGTATCAGTGTTTTCCAAAAAAGTATAAATTATGGATAAATTGTACAATCCCTGTCTATATCTGCAAGGCCCTGCAGCTGGGTGAACTAAAGCTTAGCTTTCAGACAGACAAATATTAGTAAGCCAAGACAGAGCTCTATCTCCACGTATTCTTCAGCATTGATGCTTCTAAGCCTTAAAGATTCTGGGTGAAAACAACACAAGCAACTATGACTAACATTTCTACAGGAAAAATCAAGACCTCAGCTAAATAAGAACACAGGTATCAAATTGACTTCTGGCTTCTAGGTGTAACTTAAGAAGAGGTTTCTTGTAATTAAAACATAGTCAGCATAAGAAAATATTTTTTATTTCAGAATAAAACAAATTGTGTATTTCTCTTTTACTTCTGTAGCACACCTGTGAAATCAAAGTATTTCTTGGTAACCATAAACTTTTATAAACGTTATCATAACATTCTCAAGTAGTAAACATGTTTTCTCACTTTTAGGTAACAAACAGCACTAGAAATATTCATGTGTACATTTCAAGGCATAGTCAATGTCAGATAGTTTTGAAATTTCCCGAAATTAATTTCAAAAGCTATCTCACAATTGCCAAACTATATAAGTTATTATGTGTTTGTATCACACACATTTCAGACACTCTAGTATTGCTTTATATTTTGAGGCAGTAAGTCTATTTTTTACTCATGTCACAATTATCTAAATGTCATTCTTAAAATGTCATTTAAAAGAGGGGGTAAAAAAGATCAGAGGGCAACTTTCTATATAATAAAACACTAGCAGAAAGAAGCTCTAATAATGTTGTGATGTGAGTGACTCCATTTGTCTTCAAGACCATGGGAAAGAGCAGACCAAACCTATCCTGCTGCCCTTAAAAATGTTAATTTGATAAAAATATTTTTAACATCTGCATCTACTTTATAGACAATTTTACAGACTCTTTTATAATTACTAGTTATTTTGGAAAACCCAAACCAAGTAAGGGGTGTGACAAGACACATCAGTACCTGAATTATTATAATTAAGTCAAAGGATGAATAGCAGAGGAAAATGAAGTATTAAGAATTTTGGCAGCTGGAGTCAGGCAAGGGATGCTTCTCATGAAAAGAACAGCATGAACTTAAATCTGTCTAAATTAAATCTGAAAATTGAGTACTTTATTGCTAGTAACCCATCCTTTGTGGGTTTGGTTATGTATGGTACATATCAATACACCTCTCTGATATTCAGTAGATGCTATTGTTACATATTGTTCAGGTAAAGTAAAGCAAACCAAATTATTTAAATTAAATTTTTAAAAAATTAAATTAAAATAAATTTTTAAAAAATGCCCAAAACCAACTAAACAAAACCTCAAACAAAACCAAAGCAAAACCAAACAACCAAAACATCCCAAAACAAAGCTGAGCTCATAAATGTAGATGTTTCCACACTTACGGGGATTCTGGAGGCGTGGTGGTCAAGGTGTTTTTCATCAGCCTTTATTTAGGTGCCTGAGTCCTCTAATCAAATTATATTAGTGGAATCAGTTATAGCCCAGAATATGGTGTATTTTACCCTCTTCTAGGGATTATGCAATAGCCACCATACAATGCCAGTTGATGGTGATATTCCTGCCGGATGGACATATACCCTTCCACTGTTGCTACACTTGCTTGTACAAATTCCCCTGAAGGGTTAATTATAAAAAGGATTTATTCCAAATGCTACCACAAAAGTTACACCTTTTAAAAAAATCTGTTTAAATGAATACACAATGAAGAAAAATAACAGGTAATTTAAAAATCTGCTGATTTAACCTAATGAGGTCTCCCTTGCCATACTTTTAATTGAAGAAGTGAAACACCTCAAGGTTTTCTCTCTGCTTCATTTCCTTCTCATTTTTTCTGCATAAGGAAAAAAAATTAGAAAGAGAACATGCTTTATAGATCTCAGCCTAGATATTATAGAGTACATAAAAGAGACTCTCAAGGGCAGTTTGTTTGCAAAGCAGCATCCTTTGCAAAACCAACAGTATTTTATCTTTTCTGAACAATGTTAATTTGACCCCCAGCTTCCCTTTCTAACTCTTTCAAAGAGAATTTTGTAACCACAAGACAGCTAGAAGTGTCACAGGGTTCTTAGTGCTATAACAGAAATTGTAGAGCAGTAATGAGAAACACAAATTAATTTTAAGAGTGTGAGAATTTATATTCACAGTAGAAAGAACTTTTCCATTTTTCTGGGGCAAAGACAATTAAAATCCATATTGTTTGTCTTTTCATTTGAATTTAATGACAATGCAGCTGGTTTAAACTTTTCTGGAGGACAAATGTTGTGCATAAATGGTATCCTCAGTATAGGAGTCGTGTGAGAGAGCAGTCAGAATGTTCAAGGGTGGCTGAACATGAAAAAGAGCAAATTTCCTGAAAGTGAAAAATAACCTTCAGAATTCCTGGCGTACAACTGGTAAACAATCAGAATGCAGTGCACTTCCATGTGTGCTGCAGAATAAGCACAACTGCAAACACATTCTTTTGAAACACAAAGCTAAATAATGAAGTAGCTTGTCCAAAATATTGACATGAAATGAAAGGCTTCGTTTTGGCTTTTGGACAATTCTGTTCTCAACCATGCTACACTGGTATTGCCTTTGCCAAATCCAGATTATTAATAAAAATATTCATAGCATAACAAACAGAAGAAATGTGTCAGAAATCAAGCAAGCATTCCAAATGAAGTAGAAACCTTATGAGAATAATCTACTAAGTGTTTGAAGGGTTGTTTGTTTTTTAAATAAATAAAAATTATCATCCTTATTAAATAATTCTTCCATTTGACATCTTCTAACTCAACCCAAAAAGATAAATGCTTTTTCTTGTTTTGATAACATATTGCTGCAAGATGAGTCCTCATAAACTACTGGATGCAATATCAGCAGATATTCCAAATGGAAGATAACACTTATTTTCTAAATAAAAGATGTAAAGGCCAGGACTCGCTCAATGAACTCCTTTAAAGTGGCTTAGGTTTTTTTATACACAGAGGAAGCACATGTGACAATGTTTCCAGGTGGTTGCAGAACCAACTTTTACTCACAAACTTTGGAAAACAAGGGTACTTGGCAAATTTGAAAGCACCATTCAATTGAAATAAAGCATTTCACTGTCACTTTAGGATAAGGACTTTACAATGTATGTAAGGAAACAGCTGAAAGCAAAAAAAGTATGGGTATTTTAATAGGAAAATAAAAGACAAAAAGAAAATGGGGGTAAACTTTGTGAATACATAATGAAGACACATTTTGAAGCTATGAAGTCATGGATGTTCTATTTTTCATTATTATGTATTATAATTTTGATTACTACTGCAGAAGTTTTCGCTTCAGAATTCAATCAGAACACCCATTTCTTGAGTTCATTCCTTACTTTTAGCAATTTGACTCTGAGATAAGCAATTAAAGTTGCCAAACTCTTTACCAGCTGCTCATGTAGCAGTAATATTTCTTTAAGAAACGGCCATTGTTTTATTTTAGTAAGCATGATATTCAAAAGTAAATGACCTGTCTCTTCCCAGAATTGCTATAAATCAAGATCTAACTAAATTGCCATTTTACAGTCCTAATTACAGGAAATAATTTATTTCTATATAATAAAACACACATTAAAACAATTATAAATTCTTATATTCAACTGTTTCCAGTAAGGCAAAACAGATGTTTATTCCTGCAGTATAAAATCTATTTAGAGCAAGTTTTCTAAGTTGTTTCATTCTACTCCCTTTCCAGAATAGGCATGACTTTTATTACAATTTCACTCTGTAAAATCTTTAATGAACCAATCTATACTTATAAAATTATTATTAATATTATTATTAATAATAGTAATTATAAATATGTATCTTCCTGATGGTATTTTTTGCTTTTTGTTTGGTTTTTTTGAGAACTCTTCGTTATTTTAGTCTTAAAATGATTCTGAAATCTAACAGGGCTGTTGGCCCCCAGTTCTGTTGTATAACTTTCTTGCATAGCTGAATATATGACAGATGCTAACCTTAATATGGCGTGAAGAGCTCTGCCTTCCTTCTTCAGTAATTTACTGTAAGCATCTATAAGAGTTGCAACAAGCTTTAGCAAATTGTATTTCCATTTTCATTCTTATGAACAATTCTTAGAGGCAGCAGAAGCAAAGATGGTAATGAGCTTTTTTCTTGTGTTTTCTGAGACAAAATGTATTGGCAGAAACCAGCAGCTCATTTTCTTAAGAGCAAAGATAAAATATGCATTTTACTTTGAGTTTAAGATTATGACATGTATCAGGAGAAAAATTAAGAACATAACACTTCCATGAATAGTAGAGCCAATGATTCACTATCTAATATTCTCCTTTAGAATAAGACCTCTACTTAAAGAAATGAATAGTTTCAAATTATTGTTCTGTACAGCTTTCTTACAATAGACACTGCACATACAGGAGCATATATACAGAAACTCAAATTGATGTGTGAAATATTAAACATATATAATGTATATAACCATGGTATTTTACATTATAAAACTTAATTATTATATAATATCCATTCCAAGAATTATATCATATCCATTGTACATATATAAATTATATATGTAGAATTATGTGCTATTTTATATATATATATAAATATATATATATGTATGAGTCTTTAATTTGTTGATTAAAGCAGAATAATCCATATTTGGCAAGAGGAGAAGCCCCAATTACCCAAATACTGTATTAGTACTTCTAGAAGGGTTCATAGACCAGCATTGCTGGAGATTATAATCTTTTTTTATTATCTTTTCCAACATAAAAGTGGTTGAAAGCCTCCACTGAGTGCTGCACTGAACAGAAAGGATGTCATGTCATCTTGACCTCCCATCAGTAGGAATTTGGCTGTTTTGGCTAAATGTTCCAAATTTTCCAGAGGACAGCTAGGACGTGGCAGACCTGAGTCAGTGAATTTCTCCCAGTGAAGCAAGGTTGGTATAGGCAGCACCTGCTTGATTGCAATGGTGTCACTGAAAGCAACATGAAAGTGCCAGCCCTCCTTATCCTGAACTTACTCCAGAATATTCCCCTTGATAAACTCATAATATTATGGAAAGACCTCATTAACTTCCTTAGATAGTCATGGCTACTCATACATAGTCATTCACTGCATAATAAAAATAACCCAATTGCTTATGATTAATTTCAGCCTTAATTAACTTTTTAACCTAAAAGACTTGAACCTACTAAGCATTCAGAGATATTTACTCTTCATAATTCACCATCCCTTGATTGAGTAGTTCTATAGTCTTATAAAGGGAGTGTAATATACACTTAAGTGAAAAGAAAAACATGGTTTTGTATATGAAATATACTGGTAATATTGTCACAATGGCAATTAACCTACCATGAGAAAATAATCATTCCTCACAAATGTGTAGATAAATCAGTTAAAGAAATTTATATATCAATCAATCTAATGGATAGTTAATAAATGAATAATTGTTCTTTTTCCTGAAGGGGAAAATACTTCAGCCTAAAGGAATATTAATTACTTAAGGACAGTATAGTTGTACAAAGTATTGAATAAAAAGCAGACTTAAATTTATGAAGAATTAAGCTTTTGTGAAAAAGTTGTACATGAAGTGGAAATGCTGGTGACACTTTCTCAAAAAAGACTCTATAAAAAAAAGATCATTCAGCATTTTCATTAATTTTTGTTTGATGTTAAAATCCAAAATAGAATTCAGAGAGGAGCTATAGAGCTCAAATTAGCTTGCAACCATTTGGCCCAGCATTCTTTCACCAAATGCAATTATTATTCAGTGCTCGTTTGCCTAGGTAAATGCAGCAAGGAAGGAAAGAGAACAAGGATAGACTTCAAGCAATCATGCAAACTTTTAAAATTAGTAGTCAGAATTACTCTTCTTCACTGATGGAAAAGCTACGACTCTAAATGAAAATTCTTAAATAAAGAAAGGAAAAATTACATTGAAATTACACTGGAAACCATAATTTATAAATTTTTAAACTCATTTTTGATAATGTATCCACAATTTTTTGGAGAGATCAGCTGAGTTAATTAAACCCACAGGAAAAAGCAGGAATTTTTTTTCCTATTGTCTGAAAAGTTGTGACTGAACTTATTTAAGTTACTGCTGCTAAAGTACACAGAAGTCCAAATGACTCCAACTATAATTAAATAAAATAATTATAAATGAATTATAAATACACTTTCTGCTTGTTTAGAAATATTAATTCTATATTTTTATAAATTTTGCACACATAAAATTTTAACTTACACTTTCTTGAATCTATATGGTTTTCCTTATACACCACCTCTTTCTTACTAGCACCGATACTTTGTCGTCCAAAAGAATGTTCACAAATATTGTGTTCAAAATTCATGATTGCACTCTTGCTAATATATGATGACTGACTTAGGCTCCATGCAACTATTTACCTCTAACATGAATACTTTTTGGTTGGACATTTCAAAATATTTTAATTAATTTTGTCTAAAAGCAGGCAAAACAGTTACTCTTTTCTATTTGGTAATTTCCTACTCTAATATACATTATTCCTAACCCTATCCTACTCTGAACTTCCATAAGCACCCTAAAAATTTAAGAATAGCACAGAAAAGATTTGGGCCTTGAATTTTTTTTTCCCTAAGAATAAAAATTTTCATTCCAAAATATACTTTGTTTCCAGTTCACATCATTAGTCAGAATATCACTATTTCTCACAATCAAATTCTTCTATAGAAACTACTAGAAATAATCTAAATTATATCTGTTAGTATGGAATAATTACAACTTTATGTTCAAATACTAGCTCTAAACCCAGAAAAATATGTGTTACTAAAACAAATTGCTAGAGCAATGGAAAATATAGATGAACTCAAAACATTCAAAGTAAAAGTTTAGATCTGAGAAAAAAGATTTTTTTTTCTAAAAATTTTATCTATTTCATCAATTATTCTTTGCTAAATTCTACTTGTAACTAAGTTTTAGACAACAGTCAGCTTGTATATTGTAAATGGTTTGAGCTGTCTCTTCAATTGTTTCTTTAATAGTAAGGAGCTGTTGCAGTATTCTGCCTCTTTTTTTTTCCACTAATAAGATCAGTGGCCAGAAATAGACTAAAAGAAATTAGAATAATCAACTTTCGTCTCTAAGTTCTCCCTTGCCTTTCTCCCTCACTGCTATTCCCTTTATCAGACCTTTCATTCATTAACTTTCCTTTCTGTTCTTTTACCTTTCCCCAATAGATTGGCTTTTACCATCTTTCTTTTTTTTAAGAAATATTGGGAAAACCATAATTATGTTTCTGAGTTGCTCATTACATCATTTTACAATTTAAATGGAGTAGCTGTGAACAAAAGTGAAGAGTGGTCCCTTGTCATATTTAGTTCTTGCCATTATCTGTGCTTGTGTGCTCTAGCAAAAGCTTTAGAACCAGATGCAACAATATTGGGGTAAGGTGCTCTCATAAACCAGGGGTTTTTTCTGAATAACAGTCTCCCCTGGCATCCCTGGGCTTTCCTATTTCATGCATTATGTGCAGGTTTTCTGCTCATCCAGTATAACCTCGGGCATACTGTGAAAATGAGGTTTCAGATGAGGCTCTGCTGCTTAGGCAAATTTAAGAAGCCTCAAACTGTGAATATTCTGGCCCTCTGCTGTCTGTCATAATTTTCATCCTCAAATCCCCTCCTCAGCTAACAATTTTCCTGAGTAATACTTATTCATACAGTAGCTATTTTTCTTTTTTTTCTGTAGCAGAATGAAGGTTCCTTTGTTCGCATGTACGGAAGAAACACTCTCCTCTGTCTGACATTTAACAAATGACCATTCTGTCATCTGCTCTCCTCAGTTTCTAATTATTGATATACAAGTTCTAACACATCCATTTTGCAGTGTTCCACCTGAGCTTTCTTAATTTCCTTTTCTATCATTCCTCTTGGACTGAAACAATTGAACTGTCATGAGCCTCTTTGTGCAAAAACAAAAGTATGAGGAGTTCTCTGTTCTTGATTTCTTTCTTCTGCAAAGATGTGCAGAAAAGAGATTTGAGAACATTCACCTAGAAAAGGTGAACACTAATTATAGGTCTTTGGTCACCCCAATTCAAAGTAACAGATTTTGGATGAAAATATTGTCAGTGTTATGAGAGGAGAGATAATACAAGCATTCATCTTAACCTAGTGCCTTCCTCTGCTCACCTCCATTTCACTATGACTGTCAAAACACCCTATTTACAAAATTGTGAATTGTGTTTAGCTTTCTCTCTCCTGTAAAACAGCAACATTTTGGGATTTTAGGCTGGTCTTAGACAGCTCCTCCTGGGTCTTCTCCTGGGGCTTCAGCCACTCACCCCACAGCCCAGGACCCCATGAGGCCCTGTCCCTGCCAGGCCACAGCAGGGACAATCTCCAGCCCTGTCTCTGAGGTGTCACCTGGACCCTGCCTGGTGCTACAGGTGCAGGGGCTGCCTGGCCAACCCTGGAGTCACTCCCACTCCTGCTCCTAGGCGTGACCTTCATCTTGGTTTAGTGTGGACATGATTTTCTGGGCTAGAGGAAAATTCTTAGCCTTTCAGTGGTTGAGAATGTTCCCAAGGGAAAGCTCTTCAAGGACCGTTTTTTGTAAACAGAACCAAGTTCCCAGGATAAAGGGAACTTACCCAGAGGTCAGAGTGTGTTCTTCTCTCTTGTTCCACCAATAGCACCAGGGAGGTGGTTCCTTTGGCCAATCCTGTTAACTTGTATAGGAGCACTTTATAAAAAGGGTTGAAAGGCTCAAAATAGAGGCTTCTCTCTGCCCCAGAGGCTCACTGCCTCAAGGAAAACCTTTCCTTGCGTTCCTGACTCTTTCTGTGTCATGCATCACCGCAATAGTTTAGTACAGCAGGTGAAAAAGTGGTGGTTAGGGCCTTCTGCAAGTACTCTTTAGGGATGTCACTCTGAAAAGCAACAGCCATCAGTGCAGAAGTATGCACAGGTAAAAGGAAAACCATCTTCAGCTACTAGGTTTTGATTCCCAACTCTAGGTGAATCAGAGTTCTGGAAGAGGATTATATTGAGTCAATATATTTAGGATGAATATATTCAGTATGAATAATTTTATCTTAGAAATGCTTCCATAATTAAAGAAGTGAACGTATCACCTAGTGGTTTTTTGTCATATTTGTGTCACTATCCTTCCCTGAAAGTGCCCACAAAAAAATCAAGAATGTGTTTTCTTTAGAAGTAACCTGTTCAGCCTTTTTATAGGTTTTATGGAATGAAAATTTGCTTTTTATTGTCTTGGATGGTGACTGAAATGCTTTCTAATGGAAAAATAACTTCTACATTTCCAAATTCTTTTTGCAATGCAGTGTCTATGTGTTATGTGCTCATCTAAAAATGAAGGAAAGTTTATGTATAAATTTATGTATACATTTATCTAAGCTTGTTTAATTGTGGCTAAATCCACAGGGCTCAATTCTGGGGAGAAAAAAGAAAAATTAAGAAAGAAGGATCTGGGGGTCAGTCACAATTCAAAACTGGGATAGGAGTTCCCGAGTCAGAATTTTAATTCCTATCACATAATTTCTATTATTAGATCTGGATTTTTTGTTACATGAAAAGCACTTTGAAGCAGAGAAGGCATGGAAACAAAACATAGGCAAAGGTGAAAAAATCATAAAAAACAAAGGTCAAAAATGCAGTTCACATGGCAACAGAAGCATAAATATATTTATTTGCCTGATTGTATTAATTGCTGCAAATTAATTACTACATAATTATTGCTTAATATAATGTATTTTTCTCAAATCTCTAGAGGCCTGAAACCCCTTTAAACATGTCTCCAAGTTTTCCATACAGTTTTTAAACCTGAAGTTGTCCAAACAGCATTATCCAGTCTTAAGTAAGAGCTGCCCTGGCTTGAGCAATGAGAGCACTGGAACTTGTGCCTGCTTTGGTGCTCAACACAATGAGATTCCTGATCCATAGCTGTTTCATTCATGGTACAAAGCTAAATGTAGCCATGGCTGTTCCCTGGCATTGCTTAGTGTCAAGAAATGTCTCATGTTTATACTATTCACTTCCTTCTTCTCCAAAACAGGATATGTCCGCCCAAACTGCCCTGAAGTTCTGTCTTTCTAAGGGTAACCTTCACACAGTGTTTCATTTCTTGTGGAATGTAATATCAATTTCAGTTTAGAATAAAATAAATTATTGTTTGTCAAATAAATGAATGCATAGGAGAGGTAGAAACAAATTGTACATTCAGTATCTGAAAGTACTTTGAGAATGAATAATGTACATTCAGATTCTGAAACCTTTGTGCATAATGAATAAGACCCAATTCTTCTATTCACCAAGTAATGTAACTAATTTATTGGAGATCTTTTAATACATAATACTACTCAAAGTGAATGCAAGATGAAGATTTGTGTGATAAATTATAAAAACATAGGTTTAGTACCTTGAAACTTTAAAATTTGATGAATAAATTTCAGCAACTTTGCAGATGTTACAAAACTAGATTTAGCTGGTGCACCAGATGGTTGTCTTTCAATTCAGAGGAGTCTTGACAGGCTGGAAAAAGGGACCAGAAGGAAACTCCAGAACTCCAAAAAAGTTGAACCAAGTCCTGCCCCTGGAAGGAATAAAGCCAGGCACCAGTACAGCTCAGCTGAAGAGCAGCTTTGCAGAGAAGCACCTGGTGGACACCCTGTTGACCATGAGCCAGAGATGTGTCCTTGCAGTGTCTTGTGCCACATTAGGCAGAGGATTACTGGCAGGTCGAGGGAGATCATCCCTTCTCTCTGTTACACCCTGCTGGGCCATGTCTGCTTCCCAAACTGGCTCCTCAGGACAAGGCAGGCAGGGACAGAGTGGAGCAAGACCAGCAAATGGCCATGAAGATGATTTTAACAAGCCAGATATTACCTTACTGATTACACTTATATTCCTATAAAGATATAATTTTATATTCAAACTTATTCTTCCAAATGCTTTTTTTAATAATAACAATGTAAGTAATGATAAAAAATTATGCATTTTCATGAACAGATACATTTATCTGTGTGTGTGCGTCTATAAATTTACATCATGTCCTGGAAAATACAAAATACATTCACAATAATGTTTTTGATAGATTATGCCTTTTAATATGATAACTGTCATGAAAATACTTAAGGATCATAAAAATTTCCTTCTAACATTGAACAAGTAACTGAAGGCAAATAGAATTATTCTATGCCTATTGGTATGTCTCTCTATACATACTTGAAAATAATTAATTTCTTTTACCAACATTCCATATCTTATCAAGGAGAGAGCTACATTTCCTGCTGGAAGTGATTTATGTGAAAACTCAGTCCAATTATACTGCTCTTCTTCCATCTAGAAATCACTTAAGCAGCCATGTTCTGCAAGGTTAAAAATACATGCTGATTGTGCTGCATCATTCTCATCTTTTCTGGTGATAAAGAGAATGTTTGTCACCAGAACAGTACAACTAAAAGCAGAAATCTGCTTTCATAGGTACACATTCATGGATGTACAGCAAACTGCACAGTACTCAGGTACAAGAATGGTCAATCACGTTGTCCCCTTACTGGAATGGACCCCAGGATTATATTAAGACAGCGAGCAATTATTGTAGGGAAAAAAAAATTACACAAATTGCCTTCTTGCCTCTGCAATTCTCTGATTAAATTAAAAAAAAAAAAACCAAAACAACAAAACAAATGCAACTTCTCCAGCTCTGTATAATACACTTCTAATGTTACTTGAAAATCTGTCCTCATCTCCTGCAAGGTACTACTGGGCAAAGTCCTCTAGCCCAGTTTTCTCAGTTCATCTCTCCAAGAGATAGGGTAGCCACTTTTATTTTCACTGCTAAAAATAAGGTTTGACAGTAATTTTCTCAGGTTTTCATCAGCCCATTTAGCAGTTGTGCTTACAAATTTCACAAACCATCCACAGCTGAAACTCCTTTTACTTTTCCTCTGTAAATCTAATAAGAGAATCAGAGGTTAAATGCCTTCTGTACACTTAGATGAGAGTGGAAAGGACATCCATTCTCCAGGAGGACACTGCAATATAATCTATTCCTCAACACAGAACTCAAAACAATCATTTCATTGATTTTTGTAAATGATGTCTTAAAAAACATGTGTTCAGTTCTGCTGGTAATGTATTATCTGACTTCCTCAGACTCTAGGGGAAGGGTGTATTGAACGTTTCTCATCAGAGGGTTTCATCCACTAGTGACAAAAGTATATGACAGCAATTGAATACAAATAGAACTTCAGGGCCTATGAAAATTTTTGGCATTTATTGAACTTGACATGTCTAACAGCAGGAACACTTCAGTGTGTCTGCTGGCCTTACAGATATTGAAATCTTTAAAACATAAACTTTCCATTGTCTGTTCTGATTTTATAGTTTTAAGTGCAAACTGTAGAAACAGGGAAAAACTACAAGCATTCTTATTAAAGAGCCTGAATGAGTCAAGCCAAGAGAGCATGGGGAAAAACTAATATCCTCTACATTTAGGTTTGTTTACAAGAGAGTCCGTAAGAGCAGCAGAAGAATATTAACTTAAAATGCACAAAGGGCTTTGTACACTCTCCTCACATATGCACTTGTGCATGCTAAGGCACAAAAAGCCTCCTCAATAAAAAAAGAAAAAGAAAGTGCCTAAAAATCTGTCTGTTCATTATAATTTATTCTCTATTCAAATAAAACGTGTTAAATGTATCCTTGATACTATTACCTTTGAAGAAAGTATTTAAAAGCAAGAAACTGGAGACCAGATGTCTCAGAATTTACTCTGGCAAACATTGACTCAGGCTCAGATTTGTACATTTTTTCTTTTCAGTCCTTTTGACTAAAATCTGTAAGGTTGTATTTTCAGGCATTATCCATACCATAAATATTGTTTCTGTCCTTTCTTCAACATGATTCAATTCTGCTGCATACAATTATATGGTTATGTTGTATCTGAGTTAATTTTTGTTGTCATTCTTCTTATTAGCAACTGCATGAGTGGATATAAGAACAGGGCCTTCATTTGCCAGCTACAGTCCACCAAATTTTCCCGTGGTGCTTCTTTTGTATAAGGATACCGAGGAAAACCAGATCTGCAAGTGATGTGGTTCAAGTGTGGGATATTTTCTGTTTTAATTTATTTTTCTCTTTGATACTAGGCAATCCCCTGCATACTTAGTTTGAGTTAGTTTGGAGTTTGAAACAGAAGTTAAAATTTTACAGTTATTTTAAGAAGAAAGAAAATATTTCAGCCATAATGATTTCTTCCTTTTCAGGGAATTTGATATGGTGGCCCTACTATAGAACTCCAATGTTGACCTTCAGCTTTGAGACTATACTAAATAATTGAAATCAATATCTCAACAAAATATATTTGTGTCTATGACTTGAGTGAAGACCTAATTGCAACTGTAATCTGGACAGGGGTTAATGAAAAATTTCAGGATATATACTGGGTAAATGAAATCTTTTCAAGTCAATATACCAAAGGGAAGTCAGAAGGGAAGGCTCTAGAAGGACACTGGAAATTAAAACTAAATTAAATTTTATTATTCTACTAAAATATTTAATGAGGCATACTCATGATTCATGAAATGTTGAACATTAATGTTACCATATCTGTGGATAAACCAAGGAATCTATTTCTAGAATTACGTTTATCTTACTATGGGAATAAGGCAATAATGTCTTATTATATCATAAGAAAAAATCCAGTTGGTGTTTTTTCAAGCAGATAATTTTATGTAGCTCCCCAAAGGTTACAAAGATGTTGCTAGAAGCAACATGTTTCTGTTAGCATTTTGTTTTAAGAGCTCTATGTGATACAGCATGTGTAAGTCTGACAGCAAAAAGAGCCAGATGCTCTGGCTTCTCTGAAATGTCCTCTCCATGGGACTCCCACATGTTCCTTCATGGGATACTGTGACAGCTCCAGAAATAAACTTATTATTGCTATTGATAGCCACACCCACACAAACAAATTGGAACAGAAAGATGGCTGTTCCATATGTCAAAAAATTGAAAAGTCACTGTGCTTCTCCAAATTAACACTCCTAAACACAGGTCCCAAAGAATATATTTTGCTTCATGGACAGTATTATTACCAGTTTCCAAGACCACTACAATGGTAGTGGTAAAAGTGGTACTTTTGTTTTAGTAAAGAACTCTTTAAAAAAAGTTCTCTTATCCAGAACAGAACAGCAGTTCAGAATATCATATCCACAATATAATTCTGAATGCAGCTACTATACTGATGACACATCTATAATTCTCATGAAGAGAGATCGTGAGAGAAACCCTTAAAATTCTCGCTTGTAAAAAACGTTTTCACATCTTTGTGATACATTCACTGAGATTAGCTATGGAAACTGCTGGTTTTTTTTGTTTGTTTTTTTATTTTTAGGCCATTATCATAAAACGGATCTTGGCACCTTATGTTTACTTTTAGTGTGATGGGATTTGTTTATTTGTTTGTTTGTTTCTAATAAAGTTATTCAGGACAAAATCTTTTAAGTTATCCTGAAGTGAAAATATTATAATGAAGGCATTTAAATAATCACGGCCTTCTGTCAGAAATACAGGTTGAAGTGTGTTCTTGAGTTTTGGGATAAGGATTTATTTTACCATGAAGTATTAAAGTACCCTAAATACATCATTATTTTGTAACTATGACTTCAGTATATTTCCAACACTATTGAGGATTAGTGTATCCCTCCCTTTTTTTTTTTTAATCCCCTTTTAAATATTATTGTCATCTCAGGTATTCAAGACAGAAAGAGCAGATTAAATATATTGGTGAAGTTTTCCATCTTTTATTTGAACATGTACAAAAAAATCTGTTACATTTCCAATTTCTAGTCGCCATGAACTGCATGACTTCAATGAATTTTAACCTGATACTGCTCTAATTCCTTGTTTCACATTACCTTCCTGTTATATATATTCATTCTACAGATATATCTGGTAGAAAAGAATGCATAGAAATTTTAGGGGAGAGTTCATCTACTTGTGTAATCTGTCCTCCCTATAGAGCTTTTCTCTCAGAGTTCACATATAGTTTATCAGAATCGCAGTCTTAGGGTCCTTATGCATGCCACAGTTGTTTACAGAATTACCCAAATTAATGCATGATTTCCAGAACCTCTGATTTTTTTTGTGTAAATTTTCCTCATAACACATTGTGCTAAAGTAAGAATTTAGCAGAATTTTGAATTGTGACAGGAAGATATTTTCTTTTTTTCCATCTTTATTTAAAACTCTCCTGCTTTAATTAATCTTCCAGTAAGAGTCAATCTCATTGTAGCCTGTGTGATCTATTTGGTTACCATTAGTGAACCCTGTTCAGAATTTGATAAAAACTGCTACCAATTTGTCTTATATCTCAATATTGATCTCCCTGTTTTACTTTTGGAAATAATTTGTTTATGAGCAGTAGACTAAAAGGAACAATTGCAAAATTTCCTAGCAAGTAGAAGATTCATCACAATTTTTTTGAATTACATATGTATTATATAGACAAGATAATCTGTATATGAGAAGTTTCAAAAGTATCTGCTTTACCAGATAAATGATTTATTCTTAGTCCAAATTTAGGTTTTTTGAAAGAATAATAATACAAAAGGAATAACTGAAACACACTTGTGAATTATGGGAATAAGGGTTGACTTTGTGAATATTCTGTTTCATGAATATGTTCATAGACAAACAAGCCATCATCTAAAATCTGAATAAAGATATTTTCTTCTCCAAGGGTTTATAACCTACAACAGTTTTAATATTTTTCTTTAATATATGATACATTTTATGAGTTTAATTAAAATGTAAATTTTCATCTTTTATCTAGACTTTGTGAGTAAACAGGAGACAGATTGTAAGCAAATAGCAAATATTTTAATACCGATTTGTAGATATTTTTCCATTTAAAAAAATCCCAAATCACATTTCTAATTATCACAGCAAGGTATGTAATGCATGAATGAGTAGAACGTATATCCTAGATTTTTCTATAGATGTATTGTGATGCTAAAGAGTTAATTAGCATGAAGAAACCAGAAAAAAGCTGCTCTTTTCTCATAAGAATTTAAAAGTGTGACTCTGGCCATGAGGATTTTTTGCCAGTTAGGTAGCTGCCTAAATCATTTCATGAAATGCATGAGTTTATTATGATTATATGTTTCATTATTGAAATAGTTCCCCTAAAAGAGCATTTATTACCTTGTTTTTATTCTTTGCACTGAAATATCTACAAATAGTATTTTGCAAACTCCTTTTGACCTCTTCCAGTCTGCAGGCATTTTTTTTCTTCAGAGTTAGCTTCTCTGAAATGAGTGAAATTAATGAAATTAATTAATGAAAATTAATTTCATCAAATTCTAGTTGAAGCAAAGAGCTATTCCTTGACAAAGACCTTGATCAAAGGATAATGCTTAGTGTGTTCCTATCTTGAGATAAGTGAGTCATTTCCACTGGCAAAGTTCGGTTTTGCTAAAGTGCAGTGTTGATTCAGAGTTTCTTCTGGCCTTTTTAGGAGTGCTATTAATACCTATTAATCATTTTATGCTTCCTTCTGTTTCAAATATTTCAATTATAATTTTTCATGTATTATGCCAGAGACAAATGAATCCAAATAGTTTTTATGTGTGGCTTTGTCTGTCTTTACCAAACAATATTCATTTTGTTGTATAAAACCGAAGAACTATGGGTGAAACTAGTGGGGAAAATTGAGTCCACCACAGAAAATGTAATGCCAAGCATTTGTCTTTTAGGGAATAAGAATTCCAATTCCCTCTGTCATGGAGAGAATGCAACCTTTTCTCCCACGTCCCAGTTATGCTACTAAAATCCTTACTAAGAAGAAAAGATAGTTTTATCTGAGAGCGTAGCTGTGGGGATTGGGGGTTTTTCCTTCCTTTTCAGTTCCTTCTTTTTTTAGCTCCCAAGACTAATTTTGTAATTCATGTGGGCCAGTCTGTGGCTGGAGGTGACTTGGGAGATGCCTTGCTAAAGGATTTTAAGGAACTCATGTGCTGGATGTTCAGATCATCATGCCAAAGTATCTTCAGGTGCTGAAGTTTTTATGATAGGAAAGTCAATTGCCTACTTACTGTAGTTTTCTAAAACACCAGATAGCATTTGATTGTGGTTTTATTCATCTCAATATATGGGAAGTTAGGCAAAATGAGGGGGTATAAATTTTCTTACAGATTTAGCAGTGGTCTTCTCTCATAGAATGTATACATTTCGGTTTTGATATTCTGTTTGACCAAAATAAAACAAAGACGAAAAGAAAACCTAGAAGTGTTTCAGTTCCTCTTAGATTTTCAGCCTGAAATTTAGATCAAAGAATGTTAGCCAGGGGTAGCTTTATTTTTGTATCTGCAAGTTATCCAAAGGAAAGAAAAGGAAATACATCTCCCCAGATTTATTCAGAGTTGGCCTTTACTATTTGAAGCCTGTTTTCTATCATGGTATCTGAGAACAGAAGATATTTTTAAGAGCTACTATAGAGAAAAAAAATATCTTAGAAGAATAATAAACATTGAAACACAGTTAAAATATGTGAGACTGCCATAGATGAGAGGCCTATTCCTTTTCAGAAATGTCAGCATAACTATAATTATGATAACTTGCTTTAGAATATTTTCTTCTTGAGTAGACACAGGAATGGATAACAAAAGCAAGGCCTCTAAAGAATATTCAGGTCTAAGAAGAGTAATAAGCTATGCATTTAAGATATACATATCAATATATATAACTTTATTTCTATCAATCACAATGAAATAACATAAAAACCCTTCTAAAATAAGCATCTAAGCTACCATAGTTATAAGGGTGAATTTTTTTTTAAACAAAATTATATTTACCAAGAATGGAGTGTCACAAAGAATTAGTGGAGTAATCTACTGCTCCTCTGACTTACTGAAAGTATATTTTAGTGCTTATAAAATTTTAATTTAATTTCAACTGTGTTAGAATTCCTTACCAATGAGGAATATTTGTCTTGCTTGTAGGCATCACATTGTACCTTTTTTTTTATCTTATTCTAGAAAATATGATCTCTTAAACAAATATAATCCTTTTGTTCCTAGCTAGACACGCGTATCTTACATCTCACTTGCATGAAGTTAATTTTTCACAATGAATGGAGCAAGAGTCATGTTTTCCTTCATTTTTATTGCTCATAGTTCTCACTTAGACAAAATTCATACACAGAAAAGGAAAATTAATTTAATCCAATTCTGGTTGAAGCAAAGAGCTATTCCTTGACAAAGACCTTGATCAAAGGATAATGCTTAGTGTGTTCCTATCTTGAGATATGTGAGTCATTTCCACTGGCAAAGTTCAGTTTTGCTAAAGTGCAGTGTTGATTCAGAAACACTATTTTTAAGACTTAATCTTTTAAGGTGCAATGAGTGTCCAATGCTACCTGCACATCTGCGAGCAGAGTAAAGATAGATCAACTTACACCATAAAGCTGGAACTGTATTATGCTTGTCCTTTTAGCACAGAAGACATATAATTCATAAGCAAGCAAATTAAGTAGGACAACATTACCACCTTGTTGGACAGGCTGACTAAGTATCCTTCAGTGACTCATTCCATCCTATTTTATAATAAACTTCTTTTATATAATTCTTTCCTTGAATATGCCATTAAAGGAGGATGACAGAACGTAGGAGGTGAGAATGACTAGATGAGTATTCAGCACCAGATTGGTATTCCATTAATATGAACTACCATTTCCTTGTCTTCAAAGATAGACATTTGCCTGGATATCTGTAACCATAAAGTCTTATTTTTACTAGACTCTCACATTAAAATAACTCTACATCCTAGTATTTTATTTCTTTAAATCAATAAATTATTTCTTTATTTAGTGTCGGCAGAGATTCAAACAGAAATGTTGTATTTTCACACCAAAGGTGCCATGGAAAGCATATTCCTGTGTCCTGCACAGAACACAGTGTATCCTGTACCCAGCCTATTTTTACCTCCAAACACCCAACCAGATAAAAGAGACCACAAAAGTCAGTCTTCTAATAGTTCCATTAAATTTTATTAGAGAAATTAAAGTGATGTTTGTTGCTACAACTACAAAAACAGAAAAGAAACAGTCAGAACAGGATTGCCACTAATTATAATTCTTTATTGTGAATGTGCTGGCAGTGTTCTGTTCCCTGTACTCTGTTTCTATAATAAAAAGTGATCTTTCATCTGACCATTCAATCATACCAAAATAACCTGTAAAATAGTGTTTTTATGTACGAACTTAGTGAGTATACTGGCTAGAGTGAGAATAGGATTTCACACAGAGATGTTTGTTTTCTGTTTTTTTCCCAGATTACATTACATAGATTCATGTAACAAGGTTTCCTGTTTTTAAAATCTTGCCTGGTGAGGTTTGAATAATTTCTTTAGGAAAAATCATAAAATTACATATAGAAATATTGCTGGGTTATATCTGATTTGCCATTATATTGTTCAAGACAGGCAAGGTGGTGTGCTGGTTTTGGCTGGACTAGAGTAAATTTTCTTCACAGTGTCTGGTTAGGGGCTGTGATTTGGATTTGTGCTGAAAAGAGCGCTCCTAACAGAAATATGTATTTGTTACTGCTGAGCAGGGCTTACACAGAGCCAAGTCCTTTTGTCCTTCTGGTACTGCCTTACTGGTGAGCCAGCTGGGGGTGCTTGGGAAGGTGAGAGAAGGCTCATCTGGGACAGATGACCCAAACTGATCCAAAGGATATTCCATTCTACCTCAGGCTCAGTATAGAAAGAGGGGGAAAGAAGGAGGAAGTGGGTGATGTTCAGAGTTGTGGTGTTTGCCATCCCAAGTCACTGTTGAGTGTGAGGGAGCCCTGCTCTCTTGGCATGGCTGAACATCTGCCTGCCCATGGAAGCTGTGGATGAATTTGTTGTTTTGCTTTGTTTGAGTACACACTTTTGCTTTACCCATTAAACCTTACCTCAGCCCAGGAGTTTCCCAACTGTTACCCATCCAGTTGTCTCCCTGACACTGCTGGTGGGGGAGGGAATGAGCAGCTGCATGGTGCTCAGTGGCCAGCTGGGCTTAAACCATGACAGACATTTGTATGTTTTGGTTTTAATATCTGATGTTTATTTTTAGATTAATTAATTGACAGATTACTTAGTTGCACCAGCCTCTGCTATTTGCCAGGTAGAACCAACCTCCAATGTTTCAATTTTCCAAGATTTGTCAGATATCAAAATGTCAGATATCAAAATAATCTTTCTATTTTTGTCCTTTATCCTCTTCATTCTCCCCTAATTTCCAAATCCTGTGAAGAGAGTAAGTAACTTTCATTCTTGTTCTGTGTTTATATTTAGTGTACGTTCAGCACATTTTAGGTGTGCTACACTTTGAGGGCAATCCAATTGCAGTCTTGAAGGCACTTGAAGTTATTGGTTTCATTTATGTTCCTGGAAGAGAGAACAAAGAAATGCAGAAGAATGTTTTATGTGCTTCTTCTGTTTTGCATGCCTTTGGATGTGTATGGAGAGGAAAAAAGGGAGAGGGAAAGAGAAGGAAAGCAAGGAGTGGGCTAAGGCAAAAAGGAGAGTGGTGAGTAGGGAAAGAAGGAAGCAAGGAGGAAAGGGACAAGGTATTCTCCTGGAATAGTCTAAAAAACAATGTGGATGGTTCATGGAAAAACAATTTTAGATTTGGATAGATTTCTGTGTTTAAATATCTTTGAAATTCTTGTTCAAAATATAAGTTTCCACTAAGTTATGCCATGCTAAGTAATACTTTCAGTAATAACAATAATTTTAATTTTAGAAGATGAGTGCATAAAAAACCTTACAAATGCTTAGCTATTTTTTAAGAGAGATAGTTGAGCAGCACTGCTTCTGTTTATTCAGTAATTAAACTGGCTGTCAGGATTTGGAATGCATTTGTAGCAACGGAGGCTCAGCTCTTACCTTTATTTTGAAAGCAACATTACAACTAAATAGGAGCTTATAGTCTCCCTTGGGATATACTGAATTGTGTCATTTCCAGAGGTAAAGGAATTAATGTCTGCATGACAAATTCCTCCTCACATGAGACAGCTCTGTAGGATGAAGCTCTTGTACAACTGCTGGCATTTTCAAATCCATCACCACGAGTCACAATCCTGTACTCATCTTCATCCAGACTAAGTTCTTGATCAGTCAGCAATATGTGCTTCACATCCTCCAAACTGTGGTAAGCAGTTCCTCACATATCAGTCCTTGGAATTCAGCCTATCACAGTCAGAAGAATAGAAGGAAAAGACCATAAAGGGGGAAAAATACAGACTTGAGATATTCTCAAGGAAAAAATGTATCCTATTGTGAATAGACCTGAAGGCTTAAAACAGCACTCTTCACACCATGGGGCAGGATGATGTTTTAGAAGGGCCAAATTATTAGAGGATCCATCACTTGTTTATTTAAATAGAAAAAGCCTATGCTTTCCTATTTATAGTCTGTCACTCAGCTATCAAAATGAATGGAAATATGATTTTTATTTTCCCCAATTTACTTCTCAGGTTTTTTACTGTATATTTTCTCTTTGATGGTGACTTTGGAAAGAAAATTATCTGCTATTTTACTCATATATTTACCCTTTTTATATTTCCTCTGCATATTTACCTCTTTGTTGTTACATTTCTTACCCTCAAGTATATTCTAAACATAAAGGCCACAACTTAAGGGAGAGTTTTGATGTAAAAGAGACAACTACAGGAGCAACACCTGAAGCTTTAGGAAACTGAACTGTCCTGAAACAGAAATAATCAATAAAAATAAAGTAAATATTTAAAATTGAAGTATTGACTTTGTCTGCAGTAGATTCCCTTGCTTAGTCTTATTCTGCAGTAATGATAGTAATAGTGAAATGGAAATTAAGTTAGGCATCAAGCTTTGCTTGCTTGCTTAATTTATGTGATGTGTAGTAATTGTGAGTACAGAGCAGGTATTTACAGTGATACCAGGCAAACCTCTACCTCACTGAGGCTTTGGATTAGTACAAAAATGAGTTTCACATTCCCCTTATTAGCATTCCTTGCACAGCTTTCTGTGACAGGTGGAACCCAAGTCAAATGCAAGCTTTCATTACCAAAGTGATACAACTTTGGTTTTATGATAGTCTATATCCTATGTCTGATGCAAATTTGCTGAACATATAATGGTTCCAAATTGTATAAGTTTATCTACATTCCCTTTTTCTTTTTTAATTCAATGGTGGCATTAGACTTCAAGAAGCGATCACCTGAAAGCTGACAGCTGCACTTACAAAGCAGTGTATCAAGCATCAAGGAGCTGATGCAGCATCTTTCACTCTAAACTTTGCCACCCAGATTATGAAATAATTTGAAAAGTAAACTTTCATTAGAGTATAATGTGGTGGTATAAAAGCAAAATTACTGTATAAACATTTAAGAATATGCATATATAAAAAATGTCATCTCTAATGGGGTTCACAGCAATTGTCAAAGTGCAGGAGGTTTAGAAGCACAGAAGATTTAGAAGCATTATTTTGCCCATATTTCCATCTGAAGTCAATGAAAATTTGTCCATTTACACCACATTTCTTATTTATAGTATATATTTCATGTTAGTCTAATACAGTAAGTAGAGTTACATGTTTTATTGTAAATAAGAAAATAAAATTCCAGATTTGTCATTAATCTCACATTGACACTGATCTCATGACCTGGGAAGATAAAATTATCTTTGGTTTTATGGTAAACTGACTTTTGTTTTCCAAGTAAATTGAAAAAAAAATTGTGTAATGCTTTCTGATTTGAAGTAGATAGTGTTCACAGTTTTTTGAAACTCTTATCGTTAAAACAGGTCACTATTACTTCATCAGTACATTATGTATCATTAATTAATATATTTTTAACTTTCCCAGTATAATCAACAATGGCAAGACACCATATTTCCATACCTTTTAATTTTAAAAGAAATAATTTAGGGCAAAAAAGAACGATTTATTAATCTACAAGTCACAATAATAGTCTAAGTTCAATACCAGTGAATTTGCCTAACAGTGTTATTATAAGTCTTTTTCACACATTTTAAAAACAAGATATGCAGGGTTGCACATAGAACCCCAGTTCTTACATTTCGAATGAAGGATTTAACACAAATATATAATTCACATACTTGAGTGTATGCTGTTATTGGTGAAATTCTGATTTCCTGAAATCAGTAGCAAAGTATGTATTAATGTAAATAAAGCTATAAATGCAAGCTTTTAAAATAAAAAAGGGGGGAGGGGATTTTATCAGATCAGCTGCATAGACAGAAAAAAGTGTGGTAGAGGTGGAGGTGCCATTCTGTCAACTTCTTATATGAACCACAGATATGTTCAGCACAGCTGTGCAGGTAGGGTACACAGATAAATTTCTGAAAGAAAAAAGTACATCATGTCACTGACTTGTGGATTTAATGAAAACATACAATATCAATAATTTTTAAGCTACAGAAATTATTCCAAAATGTATGAAAGATTTATTGTTTTATTAATTTGCTGAATAGGTATGATGCTTGATCCCTTTGAAATCTGTATACAAACTAAGGTAATCATCCAAATTTGTAACAGAGTGGACAGCTTGCATTACCTCTAAGAGCTGGTGTACACAAGAAGTGCAGGAAGGAGATGCTAATGCTTTAGGTCTCCACTTTCTCATCCAAGCCTTAGGTCAGGGGACTCCAGCAAAGCATTTGTGTTCCTTGGTTGTAGATGCTCAACTTCTCCTACACATCTTGGACTTAGATACAGGGCATGCCCTGATTTGAAGATAACTTGTTTCTTAAATTCATACTATACATGAATTTTACAAGTTAACTGTTGCTGGTGTTCGATGTAGGATGTATTATTAGACTGTGCTAATATACTTTAGCTCTGAAAAACCAGTTCTGCTTATCCCTGTGATCAGGTGGCTAAACAAGGCTTGTCTAGAAAATCGACTTCCAGCCTATGAAACTCCCCTTACCAATAACAGCTTGAAAGGATGATTTCTGTATTACACATTTCCCTCTGTAGTCCTGCTCCTGAGGAATGTCACTGGAGCAGTGATCTGTTGCCTTGCCTTGGAGTGCCATGGACTTGGTACCGCATTTTCTGCTCAATTCTGGCAGCAGAAAGAGAAACAGAGAGGCAGAAGGAAACACAGAAGATGATACTCCCTTATAACTACTTTGTACAACATGACTACCAACATGTACAACTTTGTACAACATGACTACAATGTTGAAATAATTCTGTTCCACAAAAGTATTAGAGATCCATGCCTTCTATCTCTTTTTCCTGTAAAATATAGCTACATTAGGTTCTGAATATTGTTAGTAATAAACTATTGTACAAATGTGTACACAGTTAAATTGCACTAATAAAGGAAGAATTAATTTTTATGGATTATATGACTTGAGCAAATACAGAAAACTACTGCCTATGATTTTTTCAGAGCTTCTGAAAAAGATGTCCAGCAGAAGTCATAAATTGCCTTCTGGAAAGCATGAGTATGAATATTAGATTTGCAGCTAAAACTAATCAAATTGCATACAATATAAGGGATAAGACATGCCGAAGGTGTTTTCATGTATTTTTTTTTACAATATATTCTCATTATTTGAATGTTTTTACACTAAGCATCCCTGAGTAACACACCATATTTAATTTCAAACTTGCATAGTTATGGAATAATTAAGGGAAAATACTAGAAATTGAAAGTCCCAGTCAACTCAGAGCTAACTATTCTGCTTTTGACCTGGTATTTCTGCAAACTTTCATTTTTGATATTGGTATTTGATATTTGATGAATAAATTCTGACCCAGAGTTAAAACACAAAAATCCCTGTAAAGAATATTTTGCTCTCAATCTTTCAGTGCCCTGAAAGATTTAATATACAGCAGTATATTAAAAGGTGGTATGGAAAAACAGATTTTAACCAGAAATCTAGATTTTCACCAGAGATTTACCAGCATATTTTAAAATAACTCAGGACTGAATTATCAGAAGCTGATTAATAATCAGGCTTGCTGGCTGGATTGCTTAAAAATACGTGGTACCACTAATCAGTGTTACCAATCAATATGCTATGACAACTCATATTTGCAGTCAGAACTTGCTTCTGAACCATAACTGCCTCTGATTTTGGTACAAATGGAAATTATTTTTGATGTCACTTACATATAGTCACACACTTAGAATGTGGATAACCACTGCCTTTATAGGCCAACAGATGCTCTGGCTTACAGTTTAAAGGACATCCTTTGTCATGGAAACTTCCTCTGCCTTTCACATTAGGTTTCTGTGCCTTAATGACTTATCACATATCTGTTAAAGGTCTGAGGATGTTTTACTTCACACTTCTGATTCATTCTCAAAGTAATTCTCTACCAAAACTTGTATTCCTGTCCTTGGTACTACTCATTTTTTTTAGTATTGCAGTAAATAAAACTTCCAGGGAACCTTTTTAAGATTATAACTGCTTTTGCAGAAGTCATTCAGAAAACAGACATCTTAAACACTTATCCTACACTAGATGAAGTGCATTAGTCTTAACCCTTCAGATGTTAAGCTGGAGTGCAGTAGCACCACTAATACCAGCACCTTCCATTCCTGTTGCATGTTTTTATTTTCTGACTGATCTCCAAAGCAATATGCAAGATGTAGGATCAGTTCTATGAAATGGCTGGGGAGTGTAAAAAAAAATATATATTTATTTTCAAATTTGCAGTCTGTGAGATAAATGCACTAATTTGATTTCATGCTGGGAACTCATCCTGGTAATTGCACTGTCAGTGTCTAAGGGGGAAAGACCACTGCATTCAGCCAGGGCTGGCAGCAAATTCAAGAACAACGTAAGCCAGAGAAAACTGCACTCACACCATCCCACAAAGGTAGTTTGCCTCTCTGTCCAGAATCCTTTGCACTTACACAGCAATGGGGTGATGCAGGGCACTGAGGTGAGGAGGGGTCTGTGCTAGGGTGGAGAACTTTCTAAACCAAGTGTGTCAAGGCAGAATATGTCACAACCTTTTATTTCTGCCACTTCCCATATACTGCCACTTTCCTGGGAAGAAATCCTACTGCAGTCACAGCCCTGCAGCACTGATATCTCCCTGAATCTGCAACATGGGGACTGAAGAGTTGCTGTCTGGCACCCCTCGGGTCTGACATCCTCCTCTGAGTGGGATGTGGTCTTCAATTTATTAAGTGCCCTTTCTGCACTGCCTACCCTGCTTCAGCCCAGATGGAGGTGCTTGAAGAGAATCTACTGTGAGAAGTGTTCAAACACCCTCCCCAGCTAATTTTGGTGGAAATGGAGAAAGGGCTGTTCACTGGAACAGCTCATCTGGCAGATGGGAAGGGGTGGTTACTTCTACCAGGGAGGTGGGAAAGATCAGATGGGGGCGAGGTGGCATCACTTGTCTCTGCAGCTGGGAGAGGCTGTCTCTCTCCACCCATTGTACTGAGGTAGACTAATTCCAAATCTAATAAGTAGCTTCAGTAGTTTCACAAGGGTGAATCTGGGTCTTGACGAAGCATGAGTCATATCTCATGAAGGAGACCAGAAATACTGTTATTGATGCTTGCATCATGGAAATTATGTGGGAGACACAAGTTTGGGAGCCTTGGTTAAAAAGTTTCTCCATCTCCGTTTTTTTCCTTATTTCATATCTTGTTTGAGAGAAGAAGGTGAGACTATTGTTTTGTTTGAACTTCTGCAGTGCCAAAAACAATGGAGGATTTCTGATAAGAAATAAAAATTGCACTTACTTACTTCTTTTATTTCTATTAGTGATGGTTTCAGACAAAAATAGAGAAATATATACAGAAGACTTTGATAACAACTCAAATAATCTCTATTTTTCTCTAATTCTCTCTTCAATACAGGAAGTTTAGCATATGAAATTAGCTCTTTAGCTTCAAACAGCAACTACTTGAATTAAAAATGGAATAATTTTATATCCCACTGAGTATTAAGGAAAACAATTAGAGTTATGATTCCAAATAAGTATATTTTTAATGATTTTTTTCATAATATTTTTTTTTTCATAACATGCTTTTCAGTTTTAAATAAATGTTTCTGGATTGTATTTAACTGTGGACATGATTTTCTGAGCATGAGAGTTTTCAGCCTGACAGTCGCTGATCTGTTCCCAAGGCAAAATCTTTTGGGAACTTTCTCTTTCAAGGACTGTTTTTTGTAAATAGGTTTTGGTTCTCAAAACAATGTCACACAGCTGTTCTGAATGTGTTTTTCTCTTGTTCCAGCAATGGGACCAGAGAGGTGGTTCCTTTGGCCAGTCATGTTGACCTGTATCAGAACACCTTATAAAAAGGGTAAAAACCCCTGAAATAAAGGCTTCTGCCTCTCTGGAATGAAACCTCACTGTTGTGATTTGAGTCCACTCTTCTATTTCATGTCCTCTAGCGACATTTAACTCCATTAACTTCTAGAAAAACAGGATTTTTTATTCCTTTTTTTCCCTTACTCATTTCTTGTTCATCATTAAATGCTGTGTTGTGATTAACGCTGGCATACAGAAGGCATAGTTTAGTAAGGTGCAACACCTAATTCAGATCAGGCACTTAATTCAGATCAGTGTAATACACTTCACTGTGCCTTAAGCATCAGTAGTGTTCAGTATTCTCAGCTGGTCAGCCACCTAAATATGGAAAAAATGTTAGCTTTTACCCCAGACAGGAGTGGGTATGGTCTGTCTGGCACAGCTTTAACCAAAAGTCCAGCTGTCAGGGAGAGAAGGTGGGAATCCACACAGGTTACAAACATTTTGTAATGTATTTGAAGGGCTTTGTAATGCCATGTTACGTTTGGTGTTGGATTTTATTCAGGTATTGTTTTTTCTTTCTTTTTCATGATGTAAGTTCACATGCATCACCCTCTAATAGAAAAAGAACAAAATGAAAGCAAAAAAAGCTAATCTGCGAGAGCATATTTCATACTTTGAGATCACAAATGTGTTGAATTACAAGAAATTTATTTTGCCCTAAATGCTTTTGACATCAATCACTATCAGGCTTTCAGAAAATCTTATGTACTGCTAAAAAATTATAAAATATTAACCCTTCTTATTTCCTTATTTACAACTTTTTTTTTTCAATAACAAAAACCACACTGTTAGGAAATATATAATAAAGAAAAAAAAAGGCAGGCAGATTACAGATATTCTACTCTGTCATCATACCAATGCAAGTAAGTGTTTATGTCAGGAAAGACATGGGAGAGAGATAGTCAAAGAGTAAAGAACAATCTGCTAATAGCACACAGATACAAAATCCAGGGATGTAAAGTGAGGTGGGCATTCTTTTCTGATAGGCGCACTGATAATGCATCTAATTGCTTACTAAAGATACACAGAAGAAATGAAATAGCAAGATGTTTTTATACCATTTTATACTACAAGTTATAAATTAATAGTGGATGTATGTCATTATGTAAATATGACAAAGGAGAAGAGCAAAATTCTTAAAAATAATAAAACACTCCATGTGATGATCTAGCAAAATATACAGATATCTCTGGGTGCACACTCAGCTGATGACTCTTTCTTGAGCCTTGGCACTATTTTTCCCCTGGAGCTATGCAACAAGGATCCAGAGGCAGCAATCATCACACAGTGAGGTCTCAAGTGGACAGCTGAAATCCATCTTCTTGGGAATGGTATGTCTGCCAAGCGTTTAAATAAAAATT
The DNA here is from genome assembly GCA_013399455.1 of Anthoscopus minutus. NCBI lineage: Eukaryota > Metazoa > Chordata > Aves > Passeriformes > Paridae > Anthoscopus > Anthoscopus minutus. The sequence goes on from VWYI01028835.1 coordinate 53,354, forward strand.
TTCAGACACGTATGGATTTAGGCTGTGTCATCACTCCCATAAAAGAGTTCTTGTAGACTGGATTTCCAAAGGAATTTCGAAGGAAGCAGCGCTTTTAAAAGAGTCAGGACTTAAACTTTCTGGACTCTACTACTGCCTAGGAAGCAGTATTTTCCAATAGGATTTTGTATTCTTATGCTTTTCACAGGACAGGTGCTTTTGGTGAGCAGAGTGCTTTTGTTAGGATGTTGGGTTTGGTCTTGTTGAATAATATGTTAAAAAATATTTAATACTGGATTTTAAAAAAATTTTTCCTCCCATCCTTTATGAAAATGCCAGATCATTTGAAAATCCTATTAAAATGATCTAAAAATCATACTATGACTTTTTGGCGTTTATGGCCATTGGCATCTGCCCATTTTGCATGGGTCCATATGGAGATAATTCACATAGGATACATCTCCTTTTTCAGACCATGACTTCTTTACAAGTGAAGCTAGTACCACATATCTACACTGATCAGAGTAAGAGTACAAAACCACGGCATTTAGGCACAGTTCAGTTACCTGGCTGCTTCTTGAGATGAAGTAAATTTCTCTCATCATTTTTCAGCTCTCCTTTATGTGCTTGGTCAAATCAAAGTAGCCCATCAAGCTAAGGATTTTATGATGGAAATTACTGGAAAGCAAACCAGTCTGTTTTTTTAAATACATAACGTAAGCCAAACCAAATCATAAATATTTCCTTTACAGAACAAAAATTATTAACTCAACAATGTACTGCAAGAGTACTGTACTCTTAGAAAATAATTTCAGCACAGAGCTTTTCAGCTAAAGGTATGATTTTCAGCTCTTTGTAATCACTAATTAGTCTTTTTAATCACTGAAACATTATTAATTATGCTATGAAATTGTCTAGAATAACAACAATAATAGACATTTTAAAGACAACTTGAACTAGAAATATTTTTTTCTTACATTGACATAAAAATGCTCAGAAAGTAGTTCTAAGAAGAAAGGAAAATAAAATAAACCAACCTATTTCTGAGATTTTATTTTTGCGCTTCAATCTGCTCCCAGTTCAAAAAGAATTGCTGATGTCAGGTGGGTCAAATCTCCTGTGAATTAATTGGATTTTCTGCTAAGGAATGTATCTCACAAGAGATTTCTGGCCATCATTATCATGTAAAAATCTTATTACACCTAACTTACTTGAACCTTCCAAAAGCATACATAAGGGTGTGGTGGGGGAAGGTGAGGAAGAAAGGGAAGAGCCCTATGGAAAAGGAGAACACAACAACCTTTGGAGGTTATTGTAGGACAGGAGTGCAACAATGCAAAGCCAGGTATATTTTGGCCTTCACAAGAAACCATCTTTCCCTTCATCCAGGGTTCTGGATGAACACGGCTTTGCTTTCCCTTCTTCCTGCATTTCAGCTCAGTAATGCTGCTAAAACAGATCTGTGAATGGAAAAATAGATACATTAAATGGAGTTCCTGTGATTCCCTTAGTATGAACAGTGGCAGAAATAGTGCTGGTACACTAAGCAGCAATTAAGCTGCGTATGTAATTTTTTTTATCCCCTCAAGATACGCAGCATGCTTGAACTTATGAAACAATCTAAAATGGCTCATTTTAAATATATCAGAATTTGTTTTCTGTGCATGATTTTACTCTATGTTGCAATTTGTCTGGTTGATTTTCTTAAAACAAGTAACTGCAAAATAAACTCTTAATAATTATAATGACTGTAACAAAAGCTAGTATTATACTGCTTCCCACCCAAGATCTTGAGGTACATTAGGAGCAGCTGTACCAAAAAAAAAAAATGATTCTGAAGTGTGAGGTGAACACATTGCTGCCACATTCATTAAACATAATTTTGTTCTCAAACAGTAAATGCAGAAACATGACAACAGAAAGAGAAAACACTGAGGATGTTGTCATCAGCTGAGAAAGCAACCTGACAAGGAAATAGTCCTGAGAAAGAAATTCTGGCGGTATTGACAAAGGCAACCCACTTTTATGCACACAGATGTCTCTGCTGCCAGTACAGGCAGGCAATGACACTGTTACTGGATGTGAAAAAGCTCTGGCTTACGAATGCATAGACAAGGTGGAAGTGTCTGGGCAGGTTGCCTCTTCACTTTCAGCCCACCTTCATACCAGTCTGCTGTGCTGCAGCAACAGTTCGAACCAAGGGGAAACAAAAAAGACAGAGAGGAGTGAGGAGGAAGAGTATCCTGCAGCTGCAGGGAGAAGAGAAACAATAGGTGATTACTAGAGCTGATATTTATCATAAGAAATAGTTTAGAGACAAAGCTTCATCCTGATTGTTCTGATTTCCTCAATTTACACGAAAGTGAGTGGTATGTGATATATGGCAAAGAGGTCTTCATTAAAAAGATATTGTATTTCACTACCCTTTCACTAATTAGCTCACTTGTGGCTTTCAGTGCTCTTCAAGTTCTGGTTATAATATTCTTACTAATTGTTGACTGCAAACAGAGTAAAATTATCAGCTTGCATAAGGATTCCCAGGGAGAAAAAATATTTGCTTTCAGTGATAGATCCAGGCTGCTTTCCTATACCATCATTAGTCTTCAGTATAAGAAAGAATGGAATATCCTAATGCTGTGATAATGTGAGAGAAGAATTGTGTGTACTGTGTTACATATTTATATTTTCCCTTCCCTGGTATTCTATGTGAAAATAAAATTACTCTGATTTTTAATGTGTTTATTTGTTTGTTTTTTTAATATTAAGGTCAAACAATCATCTTATAGACAGTTAAATTCCATTCAAATTTTGGTTTTCTGTACTGTACAAGTTTTTTTGTTGATACTGAAGGTTTCATTTTTTAACTATCTGCTACTGGAAACAGCTGCATTGGAGAACTTGAAACAGCACTTATTTTCCCCATAAGGTCTGGAAAACACAACATAGTTTCAAGTGTTACTTGTTCAGTACTATTTGTAGGCGCAGTTGGAGAGCCCCAGGTCACAGCCTGGGTAGAGGTCCCTAACACAACTTTACGGTACTGTTGCAGTGTGTTTTTGTTCACTGTATGTGGTTCAATTACCCTCTGTATTGTTAAATACCCCTCCTCCCACAATGTTGTTTGTTCCTCCCTAAGTTGTATCCTCCCCTATGCTGCCCTCCATTGTAACCTAACCCCTTATTCCAGCGCCTTCCCCATCATCATTGCAAACCCTGCCCCTTTACCCAGAAAATTCCCTGTCTCCCTTCCCACTGGTCTGTCAGTCCTCCCTTGTACCAGCCCCTTGTTCCAGAGAGTTCCCTGTCAATCCCCTGTTATTCCATGTCCTGTTGGTTTGTCTGAGCTGTTCCCTCCCCCTGTGTTCCCTTATTGGTGCCTCGATTGTAATCCCCTCCCGGTGCTCCTCCCTCTTGGATTCCCCATTGGCCAAGGAATTGCAGCCTCCCCTTGAACCGCCCCTATGCACAGAGGCGTTTGGTGCTTCTCAGTGTCTGACTTTAAAAGATTAAACTTTTTCCTGGAACCCAAAGTGAGAGCCTCCTGCTGAGTCCTTTACTTGCTGCTTTCGCTGGCAGCTGGGCAGTGCTGTAGAGCAGCAGCTCTAAGGTTCAGCTCCTGGCACCCAGCTGCGGAGCTGATCCCCGCTCTCAGCGCGGTGCTGTGGGGGAAAGCGAGCCAGGACTCTGGCACCATGTCGTGCTACATTGTGGTTTCGCTTACCCGTGTCGCTGCAGACTGTTCTTTGTTTCTCTGTGCTGCTTTCTCTTCCTCTTCAGATCAGTATTCAGTACACCTGCTGCACCGTAATGATCTTCCCTCTTCCTAACTCGTTTCTATCTTCTGTGGTTCACCAGACTCCTAGTGTAACAATGAAAGCACAAACCTCTGTTTTTATTCTCTGCTCAGCTCACTCCAACGTTCCTTTCTCCTCAAAGTCTTAAGTTCTGTCTTTTTGGGAAAATACACTGCTAGTTCGTGTATTTGAAGATTCCAATACCAGCTGCCGCATAACCAGCACACTTAGCTGGACAGAGCCTTTAAAATTCAATAAGAATAGGATCTAGAGCGGCTCTTTCTAGAGATGTAGGCCCTGTACAACTCAGACACCTCATGGGGGTCAAAGCTTCTGCTTATAAGTAGGGTTAAAGTTGTTTCAAAATTAGTAAAAAAAAAAGCAACATTTTTCATTTATGTTTTCTGAAAATTACCCAAGAATATTTTAAGATACTTCTGTGGAAACATTATTTCCTTCACAATCTAATTTCTAGAGAAATGTTAAGAACAGACTAAAAATCCAGCTTTACTTTTTTAACTCATAGAGGTATTTTCATTCCCCATTAGAAACCTATATATACATTCTGATGAAAGAGCATTCTGTTCATCACTTCTAAATGTAAGATTTTCCCTGAGATTCCTTTTCTGAGTTCCCTTTATAATTATTCAACCAGCATAGTTCGTCAGAAAGAGAACAGATGGATTAAATAAGCAAGCTGATTGAAAGAAATGAATTATATAATAAAGTATAAATGCATATTGGTCTTAAATAATGAGAACAATTTGCTTTCAAATTGCAGTGCTTTTTTTCATCAAAGGCAAAATGAAGTCTTTAATATTTCAGTTCTGAATCTTGTAGACAAAAAATCTACAACTGATCTCCACAGGACATTAGATCAAAACAATACAAATTAACCACGAGTCTAATTTTAAGTTAACTGCTAAAACTGTTATAACTATTATAACTGTTATAATTGAGCTGTAGCTCATTTAAACAAACACATCTTCTAAAATACACAATAGATATTTTAAAATGGTAAAACACAGCTTGTATACTCTTTGCCTCATTATAAAATAATTACCGAAAATGAAGTTCTACTAAGTCTTTTAAAACTTCTTTAGTAAAGTTAAATTTCATTAAACATTATTGTTTTGATGATCTTGTCAAAGTGCTACTGGAGTATGAAGGGAATGACATCTGTTAGGGTTCTTACATGAGTAAGGAGTAATGATCCCTCCAACCCATTTGGTGATCTACCAGCTTTATTAGAAGGCAGTCTAGGAAATGAAGACTACTCAGATGAGAAATAGAGAATAAAGAAGCATCAGCAACAGACCCATTGAAATAGGTGAGCATTTAGTCATTTGATGTTCCCAAGTAAGAGAACTCCTTTGTACATGAGGTTATGATCAGGCATCCACTGTTACGGGTCAGTGGCAGTCATCTAAAATGCAATGGCCTGATTTGATTTTTCCATGACATTGGAGATATTGTAGCAGATTATCCTTAGGGCTGGTACTTCTGTCCCTTGTTCTTTTCACAGAACAAACTTAAAAAATGTGTGTGTAAAAAAGTCAGGTAGCACAAATAACTTCATAAAAGAGTAGAAAAAGCTCTAAATGAAGATAAAAATAAAAAAGAAAAATCCTTTCAAGTAGAATTTCAGTGGGCTTCAGCCAGTAAGTCCATGCTTACCAGTTCTTTATATTTAGAAACTAAGCAGGGTGTCACCTTTTGTTAACTGAAGGTTTCCCAAATCTCTAACTTTCTGCCCATTATTGTCTTTGCTATTTCCTGCCTAGTCAACATTTAGAGCCAGCAGGTAAGTGTTCTGACAAGTCACACAAGTAAAGATCCCTAGGCATCATCTTTCTGACATAGAACTCTCCTGCAGAGTTCTTCCTCACTCTTAATGAACCTTCTCAAGACGACCTCTAAATTCTGGGTTGGAGCAAAAGATGGAAAGTGTCATCTGGAAGCCTACCAGGTCTGAAGCAAGGGAAGGTCAGATACAGCTGCTTTTCATTTTGTTTTTTATAGCTCTTCACTAAGCAAGTCAGCTTTTTCCAAGCTGTAGATAACCTAACATAAAAGACACTTCTGTTTTCTTCCTTGTGAACATGTATTAGGCCCTCTTGGCAAAAGGTTTGTAATTTTGCCTTCATATAATTTGCAAACTTAGAAAAGCAGAATTTCACTTAATTCTGAAATACTACATATTTTAAATTGTGCCCTTACTAGCTGCTGTTACCAGATGTAACAAATTTACAAATATATGTTTATCAGCTTTATTAAACAGGTTAGACTAGTTTAATAAAAAATGCTATATTACTATATAGTTTATATATAAACTATTATATCTTTTCTAGAAGTGTTTCAATTAAATTAAATTGTATATTCTAGGTTCATAAAGAGAGGAGTACCTATTCAAAGGTGTTGATCAGTGTGAACAAATAATGCATTTTAAAATGAAAAACTAACTAGTTTAGACTTTGAGGATCCAAGGGACACTTGCAGTCCTTGTTCTTATGGGGGAACTCAATAAAATCAACTGGGAGAATCCCACAGGTGGTACAACCCAGACCAGTAAATTCCTAAAAAATTAGATGACAGCTTGATGGAAAGGATACTAAGGGAGCTGACTCAGAGTGATGCCCTCCTTGATCTTCTTGTCAACAGAGAGGATCTCGTGAGCAAAGTGGAATTTGGTGACCATCTTGATCACAGCAACCGTGAAGTGATGAAGCTTAAAATCCCTGTTTACAGGAGGAAAAGTGTAGCAAAACCTCAGCTCTGGACAAGAGGAAAAGAAACTTTAGGCTTCTCAGGGAATTAGTAAAGTACCCCAGGATAATATTTTTGGATATGCTGGGCCTATAAATGCTGGTCAATTTTAATGACCTCTTAAGGGAACAGGAGCAGCAAATTCCTAAATGTTGGAAGTCATGCAGGCAAGGCAGAAGGTCAGCTTGGCTGAGCAGGGATATTCTCTTGGAAATAAGGTAGAAAGGAAGATCTGTGCCAAATGAAAACAAGGTTAGGTGACATGGGGAGAATATAGAGATGTTGCTTGCCAGTGTAGGGAGAAGACTTGTGCATCCAAAGCTCAGTTAGAGTTGAAGCTGGAAAGAACTGTGGGGGGCAATAATGAGTTTTTTCAAATATATTGACACTGGAGAAATAGCATCAGTCCATCACAGAATGGGGATGGCCGCCTCACAAACAAGGACATGGAGAAAGCAGAAGTGTTTAACACATTCTTTGCCTCCATCTGTCACATGGAGGGTGGACCAAGGGAGTCTCAGTGCCCTGAGCTGGAGGACCAAGGCTGTGAAATTGATCCACTTCTGGTTGATCCTGAGCTTTTGTAGCATCTGCTCCTTCAGTTAGATCCCTACAAATCCATGGCATCTGATGGAATTCACCCAAGAATCATCAAAGAGCTGCTGATGTCATTGCAAAGCCTCTTTAGATCATAGCAGAGTGGTCTCAGGAATACAGAGATCTCCCAGCTAACCTGATGCTGGTAAAATCTCAATTTTCAAGAATAGTGCTGAGTTCTGTATGTGGGATGGGGCAACCTTGGCTGTGTGTGTAGAATGAGGAATGAGAGTCTGGAAAGCAGTGCCATGGAGAGGGGCCTGAGGGTCCTGATCAGTGTCAAATTGAATGAGTCATGGTGAGCCATCATGAGCCAGCAGTGCCCTGGCAGCCACTCGTGTCCCTCAGGATGTTAGACCCAGCATAGCCAGCCAGGGAAAGGAGGGGGTTGTCCTGCTCTGCTCTGCACTGAGGCAGCCTCACCTCAAGTTCTCGGGGCAGTTCTGGGTTATCGCAATATAAAAACAGACATTAAGCTATTAGTGTCCAGAGGAGGGACATAAAGGTGGTGAAGGGTCTGGAGGAGAAACCATGTGAGCAGCAGCTGAGGGCACTTGGTCTGTTCAGCCTGCGGAAAACTGTGGGAAGACCCCAGTGCAGTCTTTAACATCTTCACAAGGGGAAATACAGATGAACCCTTCAGTCTCCTGACCAGTGACATGACTTGAGGAAGGAGCATGGAGCTGTTCAGGGGAAGTTTAAGACAACTATCAGGAAAAGGTTCTTTACCCAGAGGGTCTTTGGGCACTGGAACACGCTCCCCAGAGAAGCCATTGTGGCACCAAGCCACATGGCAGTGTTCAGGAAGGGTTTGGAAAATTCTCTCAGACACATGATCTGACTCTTGGGGATGTTCTGTGCAGGTCTACGTTTGGACTTGGTGATCATTGTGTGTCCCTTCCGACTCAGGATGTGATTCTTTGACTCTGGGATGACTTTTCTGTTAAATCCTTCCTTCTCCCATAGAGTTATGTTGCACTGTCTACTGCAGAAAAAGAAAAAAAACAAAACCCAAACAGTCTGCTATTACACATTTAGAAGGAAAAACGACTCTTACATGTACTTTCATGTACTCTTATTATCATGCACTTTTATAGAACTAGACTTCATTGCAATTAGAATTTCACACAAATGTTATCAAGTCCTCCATGATGCTGTTTGTGTTTCACACCTGCATATTCACATTAAATACATCTCAAATTCATTTTATGAATGTTACACTAAATATTGAACCTTTTTTATGATGTTAAAACCAAAAATTGTATTCCATTCTATATATTATTTTATTTCACTAGAGGTAGTTCAAAATATTTTACTAGAAACTAGAACTTAAATATCAAACTATAAGTCATATTTTATAATTACTAAAAATTTTACTGTACTTGGTGTAAAGAAATAGTGATTTCTGTTTGGATACAAATCAATTACACAATAAAAGTAAGCTAATTCCTTTAGGGATATAACTATATTATTCCTCTCAAAAAATTTAAAAATTAAATTTAAATTCATTTAAATTTTTAACTTATATGCACATTCAGCATTTTTTAACAGCCATTAGTACCTTGAGAAAAACTTTTTTTATTAAAAGATTTTCTAAGAAATTGCTTAAATGCTAGTCATTATTTTGCCTGAAATAGCTGTTTAGTATATGCTGTACTATTCCAGTTTTCATTTACTTTAGGAGTAGGATGTTGAAGTGGTAAATACTTTAAACATCTTTAAATATTGTTTTCAAACCAATTTTAATATTCCTGTTATTGACAGATATTTATTTTTGGATATCTTGCTATGCATGTTCTGTGTAATGTACTAATAAAATGGAGTATTGATGTTGCTGAAGGAAAGAAAGAGGTGTAGGAAGGAATTTTTATTTCACATTATGAGTCACGTATATTACTGAAATTATTTTTTTAATCCTGGTATTGACTTTACTATCAGATGACTATACAAGAACTTTTTTCTCTTTTGGTGATGCCTTATTTTATTCTGAAATAGTAAAACACTTTATAAGGGCCATAACAGTGTTTTTGTTAGTTCTATTCAGGTGATGGTAGAGACAAAACTCAGAGAAGCCAAAAATTCTTTTTAAGATGTTATAGCAATTAAAGTCACATGTGCCAAAGAATATTTCTAGCCATCACATACCAGAAAAAAACTCAAAAACGTGTACCTAAATTTTAAAAATAAGTTTTCAAAGTATCCAGTCTATGGATTAATATTTTTTACTTTTCAATTCTCAAGAGGGATTTGGGAGAAGCACTCTGCCTCAACAGCTTTCCCTCCAAAGTAAAAACCCACTTAAATCTATTCTTTTCAATATGCCAGGATATTCTCTGCCACTGAACCATTTGTGCAATAACCATTACAATAAGTGGAGTCCCAATGTCAAACAATTTAATTCAGTGAGTCCTGGTGACCTGACTGATGCTTGCATCCACTGCTTTAACAAAAATTTTACAAGGCAGAGACAAACATCAAGCAACATTTCTATCTTTTGCACAATATTAGCATGTAGAAGCCTCAGTCAGGGCATTGGCCCTGCATCTGATTGATGACTAAACTCATAGTAAATGATAACCCTCATCTAAGAGGACAGCAAAAATCAGTCCTGTGCAGCACATGGGATAAATGGCTTCCTGATGTTATTCTAACAAACTACCAGATGTTTCACTGATCATCAGTGGTATTTAATTTTCAAGTCATCAGTAGCACTCCATAGGTGTTGCACTCCATAGTGACCCTGACCTCTTTCCAGATTTGTGCCAAAATCTTCCCTACACATGGATCTGCAGGGAGGAGTGTAGGAGAAAGGGAAATTAAACAATTCCTCTTGGCCTTTTGCTCTGAGTGGATATGATTTCCAGACTCAGTGCAGCACTGCAGCTATTCTGTAATGGGAACAATTTGCTAGCAGGATAGTGGCAGGGGATAACAGACAAATGACAATAATAACAGTATGGTATCCTTCTGCCCCTGTAGAATGGTTAAGAAGGAAGTTTTTTTCTGCCCCTTTCTGTTTGGGGCAGTTTATTTAGACAGCTTGTACTGCTTGCAGACAGTTTGAAAGCAGGAGCCACCCAGTTAAAAGGAGGAATTATTGGATGATGTAGGCAATTGACATTAAGGAAGAATGAACTGCCATGATAAATACTAACATGTTTCCCTAAGTCCATTATAGCACACAAAATATGTTTGCTCTCTACAAAGTTGTCACTCAGGTAGGGATGGGTCAGAATCAACACATCCTCAGTGTTGCTGCGTTGCACTCTTCCAGATGCTTTGTTCCTTACTGCTGTAAACATTTTCTGGTAGTACTTACCCTGTTGAATGCCTGTCTTGAGAACTGCCTTATTTTCAATAGTCACAATTCTGCCTGCGACTCTCACTGTTTTTTTTTAACCTTTCCCTGCTCACTCTGCACATTTTCTTGTAGGTTGTTTCCAGTTCACTTCAAATAAAGAACACCTCACTGTCCAAAGACTGCTCTCTTCATCCCTTTCTTCTTTGCACCAACCATGTACTGGGCACCTCAGTAGAAGGCTGCTTTCGCTGTTCTGCGTGTGGGTAGTCATACGCTTGGGAATAGACTTGAAATAAGCAGAAATCCTAGAGTTCCAGGGACACTGCAGCAGCAAAAGGCATGCCAAAGGGAGCGTGGCACTGCCCCAACATTGCTCCCTTAACACCTTCCTGCTTGGCACCACTCATGTCCCTGGCACCTCAGCAGAGGGCTTATTATATGATGATCTGCTCAGGGTTAGGGTTAGGTTCAGGGCTGAGGGAACCACAAAGCTCAGAGCTCCAGAGGCACTGTAAGTACAAAAGACATGTCAGGGGGAGCACAGTTCTGCCCCAGCATTGCTCACTCCACACCTTTCTGCTTGGCACCCACCTCAGCCAAAGGCTGCTTTTAATGCCTGCTTAGGGTTAGGGTTACACTTAGGGTTAGGGAAATGGAGTGACTACAGCCAAATGCATTGCAATGAAAGAAGGTGCAGTGAAAAGGTCTGAAACTTACCACAAATAACTTCAGTGAAATTCCAAAATCAGGGAATGAAGTTGAATTAAAGGAGGAGATGAATCAATGAAACAAAATGCTTAAAAAATAAAAAATTCTACACTGAAGGGAAAACAATAAAATGGCATGGGATGACATGTAGTGCAGGGAAATGGACCAAAGCTTGATGAATTGATCCTCATTGAAATCTTGAAAACAGAGAAGGAAGTGTGACAGGCACTCTGGAAAGAAGATATAATAAAATGCAACTTGGAAAAAAACTGGAAATGGAGTGGGTGCAACCAAATGGATGACGATGAAATAAGTTTCAGTGAAAAGGACAGCTCAGCCACCCAGACTCTTGGGATAAGTGGATTTGAGATAGGGGCATGACAGCCTGTGGCTGGGGAGAGTGTATATAGCCTGGAGATTGCCATGTTCCTTTGGAATGTCCCTCACTGGGCTTGTAACCCACAGCAGCAACACTGCCTCTCCTCCGTTTCTCACACCAGACAGCAAGACTCTACTTTGTCACACAGAATAAGAAAATGTCTGACAGAAAATTTTCTCAGATAAAGAAAGTGGCATAATTAATCACAGGTAGATTATTGGATTGCAGGGTCAGGATAATCTTAGGCCTTTTTCAAAACTAAACCATGAAATACTGATTTTAAAATTTTTTTATGATTGTTTGGTTTTTGTTTTTTTTTACAATAGGAATGTCATAAAATGTACAAGTGTAACAAGTTGTGTTTTTCTCATATTTTTCTTAGGCAATTTTCTCCACCCATTGGATGGAGACAGGCAGGATCATTGGCAGCAGCCAATTCCCATCACTATGTTAAAGGGACGCTGTTCTCCTAACTAACCTGAATTAAAAAAAAAATGCATGCAGTAAAGCTTTTCTCAAAAACCATTTTTTTAAAAAACAGAGATTTTGGAAACCAGATTTGCAAATAGGAGAAAGTTAACTGCTTCATCAAATCTTAAATAGGCAAAAAGACATTAGTTCTACTCAACTGCTCACAGGGCTTAGAGGCTGTCCAGTAAAATCGAAATGCCATAAGAACAGACCTGAAGTTTTTGGTGGTCCTGTTGTGTTGTCTGATGTATTTCAGACCTCAGTAATGCAAGATCCTGAATAATAACCTGAGTTAATTTTTACTTTCTACTTATTTCTGAACAGGTTTTTCTGCAAGCTTAACTGTTTAGGAGTTCCTATGGTACTTTGTCTAATTGTTCTTGAAAGCAGGTTTTCAGGAATTACGTTTGACCATGATTTATAAAAAGAAAAGCTTTGTAGGAGTAGATAATAGTTTTTATGACACTATCTGAAGTGGCTGGAGAAAACAACAGTCGCACAAGTTTGCTTCCATGTTGGAAAGATTGCTTGTTGTATATCTCTCTGAAAGTATCAATTTGTCACCGTAAAGATATCGTCTTCTACTATAAACTTTGTTTTGTTTGTATCCATTAACCTACCATTTCCACATCTAAACCATTTCTTCTATACAGAGTGTAAAAATGGTTTACGAGTTTTAATTCTGTTTTATTTGGTTGACTCCATATTAACTCTTAAACAGAGATCTAGTTTATTATACTATTGATGAATATTATAGAGATTATACTTTCAAAATTATCTTTGGAAAGGTGATATTTTTCAAGCAATATTCTTCCATGATAAGGAGTTATTTCCTCATATTCTGAAGGACTCCAACTAGGAGAACACAGCATTCTTATTTAATAGCCCAGGCAGTTAAATCAAAAGAAGATAAATTACTTTTCCAAGAACCCAGAGTAGACCTTTGGCAAAACAAGTATTTATTGGTAGATTTTGCCATTTTAAAATCACAAAATTATTCTTCATTTCTAATGTAAACTGATTTACATAGAAAAGTTGGGAGAGAGGGAAGTGAGGATTTTATTAATTGCATTGTCTTTTAGTTTTTAGCTTTTAGTTTTTAGTTTTCTTTCTTTTTCTCACCTGTAAAACCATTAGATGGTTTTACTATCCTTTTTCTATGAGTCTGTGGACTTTTTTCTATGAGTCTAGTAAGATGTTCCTTCTTCTTCATAAATGTGCTCATTCTTTTCTCCCTTTAGCATTTTTTAAGGTTTTTTTTGTCATAATGATTACAATTAAGACAGTAATCTATTTGCTTAGAACTATTATACAATTTCTTTTCCTCTGTATCATTCTTTTCTAACAAATAATACAACCTATAACAATTTTTTTCTCTATGTTCAAATTTTAACAGGAATGTGTATATCTTTTAAAAATATTACAGCTCTTGATGTATTATATACAGGGTTCTTTATATGCTCATTGATTTATAGAAGGACTCTGTCAAGAAGCATATGTAGACAGATTTCATAAACTTCAAATAAAAAAAATAGAGATTTTATTTGAATTATATTGAAATTATTTTTGAGAATTTAACTGAGAAAGCCTTCCGAATATTATGCTTAACATTAAATAATTCAGGCCAAATAAGTTTCTCATTGCTCTTGTTTTGCAAGCTTGTCTGACATCACTGCTAAAAGTTTTTTGGTGTCTGTAAGCCCTATTTCTTTCTGATGTTTCATCATGCCAACTTCCTCTTTGAGGATTACAATTCATCTCAGTCTATGTTTTTATAGGTATAGCCCTGTTTTGGAGCATGTGCAATTGTAGTCTGTGAGCGTGGTACAGGGAGGCTGTGTTGTCCAGCAGGTATCGTTACCCTGGAGGATCTTCCTCAGATCTTCCACTGCCTTGCTTCAAGACTTTGAGCAAGTCACTTTATCTCTGTTTTTCAGTCCCATTTTCCTGTTATTTCTCAGCTATATTTGCCTTGGAAAACATATTTGTGTCTCATAGTGTGTGAGGTAGAGATACCAATCACAAGTGGGTTTTCTGATGCTGTAATTCCAGTATCAAAAAACACCAACACCACACAGAATGAAAGTGTCACATTCCTTTAGTGAGTCTCTGAGTGCTCCTCAGCTTGTTTAGTGCTCCTGGAGCCAGAAAGAGATTTCCCATTGACTTCAATGAGAACAGGTTTCAATGAGTACCAGTCCCTGGCAATCACAGTTCAAAAGCAAAAATACAATATTAAGAAGGAAAATTACCTTCATTTTTTTAATAAGCATATTTTAGTGTAACTTAGTTTTGATTTGTATATGCTTCATAATTAAAAGGAAAACAATTTTGTAAAGGTTGAAAACTAAAAGCTTTTATGGTAAGAAGCCCCTCTTTCATAAAGTAAATTGTGCTGTAGTATAAGATGGGATCAATATTGGTGTGGTGGTTTTTTGAATTCTCTGAGTCACTATAAAATAAAGCCCAATTCTTATTCCCTCTAGTTCAAATTTTTACCTTCCCTCAATCGTCTTTTGATTGTTGTGTTTGAACAGCCTAATTCTGCTGAGAGAGTATTCCTCGTTAGCATTTGGAAACTTTCCTGTAGGATCAATAAAGCTGCATTATTTTGATGTTTCACACTGAATTTATGTCCTTAAAGAGATGTGACCGGGGATAGGTTTGTAAGTCTACTATTTTGTTTCATTTATTTCTTTTACCTTTGACTATTTTAACCATTTTCTATAGTTTCAAAAAATTCTCTTCAAGTAGCAAGATAGTAGTTACTGTAACATATTTCACATTTGAAAATAAGTTGATGGAGATTTTAAAGGTGTATAGCAATGTTGGTCAATTGGCAGCTGGTGAACTACCTTGGAGTCCCCTGTTTCAGGCTGTATGTAGCCATACTTACTAGTAAATTTCAATTTTTACTGTGCAACGGGATGAAAACACTTTTTAAACAGCTTAATCAACTACTTATTTATGAAAAAATGTTAAAAGATTTGGAGTTTTTTGCTTTCCAGTACACAGGTCAGCTGTTAGTTCTTAAAAACTATTGTGAATTCTTAAAAACTCTCAGTACCAGAATTCAAGTTATTTAATTGTCAGTATGCATGCAAAATTAAGTACTCCTGTGAGACAAAGTGAGGCAATAAGTGAGAAGTGATGCCTAGGACTGGTCCATGAAATAATGTTTTGGAACATTGATTAGCAAAGGAGACAGGACTGCATTGCTTTTTACATGTTCATTGGGAGAATGATGGGTTCTGTTTTGTAGCTCACAGGGTCATTTTTAATCAGGCTCCTGTGGTGCCTTTGACCAGTAGCAGAAGGGTCAAATTAAAACAGATTTTGGAATGGGAATACAGCACATCACCAGTACAAAATTCTTACTTTCTTTTGTCATTACTTATGAGTCACCAGATGTGTGTCTGAAGGGAAAGAAGAGCATGACTGCTTGCTAGCTGTTCTGAAACACAGCTGGAACCTGAAGTTTATTTTTACCAAGAAGAAGGAAAACATATCAGGTACACTGTATGTTCAATCTCCAATGCAATGAATGCATAATGGATCTTAGCTGTAAACTCTGAATATGCCTAATGGAAGCAATAGTTTGAATCTTAAATAATAAAACAAAGAGTTCTTCACTGCTTTTTAATCCCCTCTGGGAAGCCCAGTTAATTAAAGCTGTTTATTACAACTTGATCAAAAAGCCTAAATTCTATGTGTCCTACATCTAGCTACTACAATATTCTCTGTCACTGAACCCTCACGAGGCCCTGAAGACTTTGACTTGGTAATGCAGCCATCAAAGAGATAGACTAACTCACTCTTTAGTCAAGCTGTTTGTTTCAAGGTGCAGTACAAAACATGCTCTAGGCTTCCCAAGGCTGCAGTCTATTTCCTCCTTAACTTTATTCCAAAAACATCCTTGCCATACTTAATTTAGCATTTGAATCAGATTAATTATTTTATAACAAGACTGGTGTGGAGGATGTAGGCTTCTTATTTAGCATGGAACGTTAATTGATGCAGTGGAATGCTGTCTTTGAGCAGCTGCTGTTCTCAGTCCTGGGTTCCAAACAGGTGACACAGGCACACACATGCACACAGATAAGCTCATGAAACATCAAGATGAAGCAGTTAATTAAGGAGGGGAATGCACAAGTCAGAAAACAAAAGGAAAAAAAATGAACACTTACAGCTGCATTTCTGTCTTAATCATGAAGATAAAAAGGTTGCACTACAAGAGCTTTACTGTCATTACTTTTTTTAATGAGAAATGTGATCACTGAAGACTATTTTCTTACCTGTACTTAACTGTAACCATGATCATTATGAAGGTAAGCTTATAAAAACCAAAGAAAAAACTCATTTGCCTGGATTTTCTTTGGCCACACTGATAGTTCATGCTGGAAAAAGTAATGATTCAAATCGAATCATATAAAAGAAAATAAAACGAATCCATAAGTAATTCTAAAACTTTTGCTGTAAGTTCTCTACACTGTAAGAAGAGCCTCTGTGGAATACTAAACTGGGACAGGGACCATCATACCCCCTGCTCAACTCCCTTTTATCTCATAAAACACAATTAAAAATATGAAATATCTAACCCTTAAACAACTGTTTTTGAAGTTCAAGCTAAGTCAGTTTTCATTCCACCTGAGATTCTTGTGGCTTCTGCTCCTATCATACAGGGCTTTTTGTCAGACTGTTTTAAATATCAATTGCTGCCATTTTACATTAAAGATAAAGCTTGCAAATGATGTCTTAATGTCTTAGCTGATGATAGTCACTGAAAAAGCCAGATGATTTAAGCCATCTTAAATGTCTCCCATAGTAGCTTCCCTTTAGAAAGGGTTAGTGGAATTCATTTCCCATTTTTACAAAAGTGTAAACCTCCCTTGTGACACAGAAAGTCCTATACACATACTGAAGGCTCCATAACTGATTTTTAATAACAGAATTCGTCCAAAATACAAGCAAGTAACTGGCATAACAGTGTGGAAGCAAAACCAAACATCCTGATTTTGGAAAGAAAGTAAGCCCTGAATTCAAGTGGAACAGACACTAGAATAGTTGTTTCATGCTTTTACATAAGAGTTCCGTTTTCTCCCTAACAGCAGCATGATCTGACATCTCCATAGAAATGGTTAAGGGACTGCTGGTGTGCATCAAAAGCCATCAGCCCTGCTCCACACCTCCCAGGAAGCTTTTTGCCACCTAGCCAGAAGTGTTTCAGCTCTGGAGGTAAGGTCCTCCTCCACTATCCTCTCTCTGTACTGCTCTGAAGCTTTGAAAGACAGGCAGTGCCTGATTGTACAGGCAATCTGATCTGTGTGTGTCTGTCACTTCACTCAGAGGGACTTGTGCAAAGAGCTCAGTAATACACCAGGACTTTACAAAGAGCAGCCCCTGTCCTTCTGCTTCTCTGGAACCAGTCTTGCTCCCCTGGGGCTTTTATGTAATCCAGCAGATGTGCTTGCTTTGCCTATTTCATCCAAGAGCACCTGAGGCTGCCTTGGTGCAGATATTGTGTCTCTTTGAAAAGAAGGTGCTGCTCAGTTTTCTCCCCGGTTTGATACCATCCTTCCGTGACTGCCAGTGACAGGCTGCGAAGAAGAGTCAGTCACTTCCTCACTGGGGCTCAGCCTTGTGTTTCAACACACTGGTGTTTGTGGACCAAAACAGATCAGCATCTTAGGGTAGATAAGACAGAAAGGGTGGGCCTATATTCTCTTTATTTTTAACTTCACTTTTCAAGTTTTTCATGTTAGCAACAGGTATTTTAGTTGGCATATATTTGTACCATGATCTGCTAAGGCAAATCTCATAAAATTGCCGTGATGTAAGTGACTTCTGTGTTGTAAATTATTTCTTTGTCCCCTCATTTTAGTCATATGTAAATACATAGTGTTGGGCTATTTAGCAAATTCATATAATTCCTAGGAGAGCATAAATGTCTTGTTCTATCCCTGAAGGACATCCAGTAGATAATACTGATTTACTAATATGTCCCCTGACAAAAGGGTATTTTAGTTTCAGAGATGTTTTTGTAACTGGATACTTCTTTTACAGATTCATTCCCTTGACACTGTTTATATGCCGTGGTTACATGGCACATGCCACAAAGGAGCTTTAATCTATATCCAGCTATTAAATCATGGGTTAAAAAGCTATAAAATAAGAGAATCTACACAAGAAGTTACAATGAACATAATGAAGAATGTTATAATACATGATTTTACCTTTGTTGATGCACACTTGCAGCTAACTCAATCAGCAAATGTTTTGACAATTGCCATCCTCATATAGGATATTCATAGGATTAGAGATGGATAAGAAAGTGAAGATTTTCACCAAAGCCATGAAAGAAATAAATCATTCCCAGTAGTTATCATTGGAAAGCCTGCTGTGACTGATCTATGAATCCATATTTGGTTGATATAGAAAAAACATTGGAATTGTGCTGAACTCAAGACATTGGACATTTGTGGGTTTACTTCAAGATAATGTGTTACTAATTCTCAATGAAGATTGCAATTTTGTTTTTATTAAGAGCTAGAGATGTAGAATATAAATTGAAAAAAATATGCTTGCTAGAATGAAATGAACATAAGGAAAATTTTTTCAGGATGGCATTTCTGGTTTTCTGATGTTGAGTTCAAACATATTTACAAAGAGTTAATAATGTAGACATAGGTAAGGGATCAAATGCCATCTGCATTTAGGATTGACTAGAACATGTCAGAAAAACTTGTTGAGAGATTTTTTTCTGATCCTTTCTCTTCTCTTCTCTCTCAACTCTTTCCTTTTCCTTGTTGGCCATCTACTTAATTCTATTTTTCAGCACCTTCTATTGCTTGTAGATATGAGCTTATGATAAATGTAGGTAATTCTTTTCTGTTCTATGACAGGGTAAGAAAAGAACACACTCTAATCTCTTCTAAAACAAAGCCACAATGTAATAAGTTGTTCTCAAAATAATTTTTCTCTACTTCTGTAAATCTTTACCATAGACTCTAATAGTGTTATTAATGCTCATAGCATTTAGTACTGTTATTTGTTATTTATCCTACAAAAAATATTGACTGTGTTAGATATAGTGCAAATATTTGCCAAAAACTCAGGAAAGGACTAACTTACAATTTCAGTATGAAGGGATAGACAACAATTTACTATAGCAAAGAAATGAAAATGTAGCAAAATACCATAAATTAAATTGTCAGAGGAGGATCTTGCTGTTCTCTGTCTGTGGCTGTTAACATAGAACAGTTCATATAGATATCACAGCAAGAGAGATAATTTAGACACAATATAAATCAACAAAGTGATTATCTGAGTATTTAAAATGAAAATCTCAGTAATGTTCTTGTCTGAACATCTGAAAGGCAGGAAAACAGCTGGTCATTGATTGACTGCTGACAACTGATATATTGCTGTAGGTACAATTAAACTTTTCCCAGGCAAGAGCAGAGAGAATATAAATTGAAATGTGAGATAATCAAGGCCTGAAAAGACAAGAGAGACGGCAATGAAGATGCACATTTTATTAATGATATGTAGAAAATTCACAGTCCGTGAAGAAATTACACATAACATCTCATCAGTAATCTCAGATTGACAAGACATTGATGGTATTCGCGGTATCTGTGAAATGAGGAGAAGAGCTTCCTTCAAATGAAATTTAGGAATTTAGTTTGACTAAGCATGTGAATTTTAGCTCAGACACAGTGAGCCAGACTTAGAAAAGGAGAGGAACTGACTGAATTTTTTCAAGTAAAAATTAGGATGTTTCGAAAGGAATGAAGGATTCCAGAAAAAAATTTTGGTGACCTATTGTAGAAATTTTGGGGATACCTTGAGTAGAATTCAAAGATGCATTTGAAATGGTGGCAGAATTAGGATAGGACAAAAATATGGAACCTAATGGAAAGACAAAACGCTAAAGTATTATCTTGTGGGCTCAAGGTCATCTAATAGACTGAGGAAAGCAAGGGTGGAATATCGATTCTGAACCTTGCCCAAGAGAAAGTTATGAAAGACATTGAAGACAGACACAGGTTTTGTAATAGGATAAATTAGCCTATGAAATTTTTTTCCTGACATGAAAGGAAAAAAAGAACTTAGGGTTTTCAAATTTACCCACAGGCAGCCAGAAACCATGATTTAAGTCAAAGAAGGAAACATGATGAAAAAAAATAATACCATTATATATAATCTAATTCTACTGGAATAAAATTTCTACCCATTGTTCCTCCTGTTCCTAACCTCATCTCGCTGTAAGTGCTATTCCACAGACCCACTCCATGCTCTATCCTTTACTGAAGATTTTTGTGTCCTCTAAGGGAGATGATTAGAAGGGTTTATAAAGTCTGAACCTCAAAAATGTTACCATTTGAAGTAAAAGATATTTTATTTCAATGAGTTTGAAATCTCAAATTAAGATTACACTTCCAAAAAATTGCTCTTGAAAGCCAAATACTTCTTCAACTTCAAAGATGAAGCTGTGAACTTTTGTTTCTAAAAGAGGGTGGTATATCTCTATGTCTTCATCTCACAGTTTTTTCATTATCTCAGAATTTGAAGGTCTGGAAATAACTTTATTGATGGTTCTGACTTGCTTGCCGAGCCCTCCAGTGACTATGACTGCTGAATATGTCCCATTAACCTCTACCCTCAAAGCTCAATCATTCCAGTTCCTCTATGAGAAACATTTTTACCTTTTTTTTTTTTTAAATAATTTATATTCAGTGGTTCAAGAGCGTTATGCATGCAAATATTTAAAAGGTGAGTATCAAGAGCATGAGATCAGACTCTTTTCAGTGATGTTCAGTGACAGGACTAGGGGCAATGGACACAAACTGAAACATGGAAGTTAATTTGGATATGAGGTAAAAAATCTTTATTTTGAAACAGACTGCTCAAAGAGGCTATGGGGTCTCCACCTCCGAAGATCTTCAAAGTCCACCTAGGTGCAATCCTTTGCAGCTGTTTTAAGTGAATTTGCTTTAGCTGGGTGACTGGGCTAGGTGACCTCCACAGGTTCCTTCTGACTCCAGCCTTTCTGTAATTCTGTGATTTGTCTCATCTTCATTACACCTGTTGGCACTTCTTTTGTCCTCACTTGTATTTTGCTCCAGTTCCTTTCCCTTAGAGATGTACCAGTGAATCTACTTTCTTTCATTTGCAATCTTTTGTCTTTCCTTCTGTTCCCATAGCAAATTCCATAGCACTTTTGGAAGACACATATTTCTATTTCCCTTGAACGACTTCCCAAGTACACAGTGCCAACAATGAGCTCTGAAGTATCTGTGGCTGAAAAAATAACTGGTCTTACAGGTGTTCCTTTGTAAATTTTTTTCCGTACTCCCTACTCATTGTTTCATCTACAAATACATTCGCTGCAAAATCTTTTCTATTTCACTTCAAGCCAAACTCTCTGCATGTCTTTAATGCAGAATTGTCTTCTTGTAGAACTCCCCAGAATTTTTTCACTCAACCGATATAATTTGCATTGATGTGAAAGTAACTCCACAGGCTGTTTCCACACCTGGTACAAAATGTCCTTAAGCAATGCTTGAACACCACTCCCCTGGCTGCTCTGCCCCAGCACAGTACTAACAGTGCTGACATTTGACTGCAGCTCCCAGCTTGAGTGACACTTCCCAGCCATTTACCAGATCCTCTGGGACCTTGGACATGGGTGTGGTACCACATCTTCTTTCAAGTACATCTCTGCTACACTGACACTTTCTTGAAGCTATTTGCCTTCTCTCTTAGATGCGGGGGTTCAGGATTTCCTTACACAGCAACTCTCTATCGTAAGCAAAGACTATTAAAGGTGCTCTCATGCTCTATGTATTGAGTTAACGAGGCAGAAGGAAGGGTAGAGAGAAGAGAGGGGAGGAAAAATGGATGTTATATTTTTACAGCATACTGTGAAAATGCATCTTGAAAATTTTAATAAAATGAAAATTGGAAGCACCGAGCCCCACTTTGGTTAAGGGTTGTATCTTTGCAGTGCTGCAGACTAAGCTTATTTGAGCAAAAAAATGTTCCTTTGTAAATTCCACTACTAGCAAAATTTTGAGCATTTCATATTCAGAGACACAATTTTTTTTATGTGAAGGAAACAAATATATTTTTAAGGAGCTGCACTTTCAAGCCTGAGAGTGTTTTTCAGGGCATTTGAGGAAGAAAAATTACAGCACTAGCAGCAGCTCATGAGAATCACAACAGGCAGTAATGCTAGGATAGCTAGAGCTCTGTCTCGTTGCTAGGTAGAGACTGACCATCTTCGTGAAATTGTAAGGAATGCCACTTTTAGTTTATATCATTCTAGGCTGCACTTTTCTTCAGGCAATTATATTTTAAGGGGAGAAAATGTCTTAAAAGTAATTGGCTACAAAATTGCTATAGTAAATCCTTTACATAACATTTAATGTTATATCCAACAGGGAAAAGATGGTAAATGTGAAAAAATCTGATATATCAACAACTCTAAATATTTATATAGATATCATTCATTTAAAATGTGCATGTTACACAGTGTATAAATCTTTGAAGTTTTCTATTTTTTCCTATCAATCTTATGCACCAGGTAAATGAGCACTGGAAAGATAATAAATTTTAAGACAACAACATTAAAGCCTTAAAACTTTATTCATTGCATAAAAACAATATAGAAGCAGGTTTTAGTACATTTAGTGAGGTTTTGTTTCACTTTTTCAGGCTTTTGTTCCTGTGATTGAAAAAAATCAAACCAATCAATACATTTTCCTCTATAAACTACTGAGAGCTCAGTGTGTTTTCATCAGTGCAATGTTTGCATGGAAAACAGAATACACACAGAAGACACTGCATGTTTAGATCTAATTGCTTTTTGTGTAATTACTTTTACCTAAGGAAAAAGCTTTTCCAGCAGAAATGCATACATGTGGCTGTAGGTGGCATAGCAGTATAATTCAATGCATTACCTCATGTTACATACTTTTTAAAACATTCTCTTTTATTTAGAGACAATGAGTGCAACATTTAAAAATGCAAGAGAAATAGGTTTTCAGACTTATTGCTTGTAAGCTCTGTCACAGGTAGCAGAGAACTGGCTGTTTTATAGGCAGTAGCAAGAACAGTAGAGGCAGCACATTTTATAACATGATCATTGCCTTATTATAAACATAAATTATTATAAATAATCAATTTCAAAATATTTTCTTTCAAAAATTAAAGTCGATAAAAGAAGGAATAATTTAATAAGCTACAGGGAAGGAACAATTTATATATACATACATTATATATAGATTTATATAATATATATAAATACATTTAAAGTAATATTGTATATATAACAACATATATAATCACATTTTCATGAAATGCAAGATTATTATAAAAATTAATAATATGAATGAACTCTATATTACTTAAACTACGTAAAATTAATCTAGAACTTTTAGTTATTAGCTAAGCAAAAGCAGCTAGCTCTAATATTGATGCATTGTTTATGCAAGAGGATGCTCATTAATACTTCTGTAGTCACACAATTACATTTGAGGCATTCTGTTCAGCATTCATTCTGTTGCCGTTAATATTATCAGATTCCCAAGGTTTTTGAAAACACATTATGAATATCAGATTTAAACAATTCAATAAGGGATCTCTTTTCCAAAGCTGTATATATATTCAACCATTTCAACCAGAGCAGAACTTTCAGTATCACTGATAATTCTACTTCTGAGGGCATTTTGATTAAAAAAGTGGTAGGACTGTGCATTGGGTGCATCAGTCTGGCTGTTGCTGGGGTGGCCTCTGCAAGGAGAAGGCATGGAGTGCCCTTCTCTGGGACACAGATGTTTCCAGCTGGCTTCAAAATGATCCCACTACAGGGCATGGCTGAGTCCATCAGCCAAGCTGATGAAAATGTACTTAAGGGACAAAAGTACTACTGGGAGAGAAGAAAACAAAAAACAAAACAAAACAAACAAGCAAACAAAGCAAACAAACAAACAAAAAAGTGAAAACCAGCAGAGGGAACACAAGTGGAGGAGGAGGAGAAGGAGGTTCTCCATCCTGGAGCAGGTGTTCTCTGCAGCTTGTGGAGGACTAGCACCAGAGCAGATGGATGTTCCTGGAGGAACTGCCACCCATGGAAAGCTCTTAAAAGAGCAGCAGAAAGAATGAGGAGTGGAAGAGAGAAACCGCTACATACTGACCATAACATACTCCTGCCCTGTGCTGTGCACTGCCCCTCTGAAAGGACTGAGGGTAACCTGCCACAATAGCAAGAGGAAAGGAGAGTCTGGAATAAAGTAAAGCATGGAAAATTGGGAGAAAAGGTGTCTTCTGTACTTTTTAATGTTTGGGTGCTTTGTTTGGGTTTTTTTTTCAAAAAATATTATTTACAAAAGATCAGGTAATTTATGTACTCTTTCACATCTTGATCTCTGGACTTTCTTTTTACTGCTCTTTCTATTTCCCAAACCTTCTGAGGTCAGCCAGAGAAAATGAGTGCTAGTGGGATTTGGCTGCCACTTGGGACCATTCTGGGATCTATGGCAGTTCAGAGGCATCAAAGAGTGGATGGGGAAATGAAAAGCTTCCTACAGTTCTTGATAAAGAGTTTAATAGTTGTCATAAGTTTTCTCATGCTATATCAATGTGTCAGTGATGGTAAAGCCTCCTTATAGATATTCTTTGTCCTTAAATTGATGTAGCACTTAAGTCTCTTCTGTAATTAATCATTGATGACCTAGCAGCCTATTTTGGCTTAAATAACTTTTACAATTATCAATTTTAACTCAGCCTAGTAGGTATACTTTGGACCCACAAACTGTGATTTTCAGCTCCTGGACAGAGGCTTATAAAAATGACACTTTGGAAGTATAAACTTTTGCAGCACTAAGTATAAAACTGAATATAATATGTAGAGAGGCCTTGCTGATTGTCATTGGTTGTCTCAGATGGCCCTGATATTCTTTGTGCAGCCACCACCAGAGGGGATTTGACTCTGTGACCTTTAAAAGTCCCTTCCAACCTAAACTATTCTGTGATTTTATAATAGTAATAGTAGGATCTGACTGACAACACTACTAGTAGTGGAAACTGCCTAACAACAAGTATGTGGGGGGAAACCACATCTTTTATGTATTAGTGGAATTTTTTTTTCAGTTGTCTATTAAAGCTATTTTGACCCACTAGAAGATAGATAGACATATTTTTAAAAGGACATTTTAAACTAGAAGTAATTTTCATTTACATTTATTTTCAAATAAATTTTAAACTATGATTATACACAAACAGAAAAATTAAACCCAAACCAAATTTTGAACCTACAAGACAACCTACATGTTAATACAAATCAAGTTATATTAGTAACCAGACATTTTAATTCCAAAGAAATGGAGAGGAAACAAAAAATGTTACTAGAAAAATAACTGAGTGCGACCGGCATGAATACTCTTGCTGAAAACAGTAGTAGAGTCATAGGTAATGGAAACCACCTCTCTTGTGCTTATTCTAGAATATCTAAAGAATATCTAGATTATCTACAGCAAATCCCTTATTTGAACATCGTAGCAAAATGTATAGAGTGAGATTTGAAAAAGTGTTTTTTCAAATGGCACAAACTCTCAACAGCCAATAACTATTTGTATCTGTCATAACAATTGAAAGCAGAATCGGCCAGAAAGTCAGCACAAAACCCAGCTGCCACAGCTAGAAAAAAATAACTGAAGTGCATTATTTCTGTCTTGAGCCTGCCACGTTCAACCCTTTAGCAGTGACCATATCAGTCTTGGAACAGAAAGAGGATTATATAGATTTGAGAGCCTTATAATGTTCTTTCTTATCGACACTTCCATAAAGATACTTTCCTAAGTATTTAATATTGTTGGCTGATATTGAAAAGGTGTCCGGAAAATTCCTTATTTTTACACTTATACGCACGGTATCCTTGTCCATGCTGGGTAGCATTCAGGTACAGATTTAGAGTTTTACAAGTTACATATGATCATGGTCACTGAAAAATTGTCAGTGCTGTTACTTTCTCTGCCTTAACAACTTTTCTACTGCAAAATATGAACAAAACTATACAAAAATGCAGATGCATATTTTTCAATCTGTTTTCCTTTATAAGGAAAGAGTTGGTTTGGATTTTTTTTCTCTGATTAATCAATTCCATGTGATTTCCTATGCAGAGTCAATAACAACATCAGTAGTTAAGGATGCACACAAGATCTCATTCCAATAATCACTTTTCAGTGGCTTCTAGTCTTATGCAACTGTTAGCTTTCCTTTGAAAATACACCAAGTTTCTGCTCTCTTTGAAAGGAAACTCTTAGGTGTTGGAAAAGTAGCTCAGCCATTTTTAAGAAAGAATTATTTTCTCACAAGTTAAAATAAATGTTTTTAAAAAAATACAGCAACTAATTGAGTTTTAAAAAATGTTTACATTTAATAGCATACCTCCATAAGACTGCATTATGTTCTGTAGTAGTAAAAAAAAGAATGCTTGTTGACTGAATTTTTATGAGCCTACGAAAAATAGCATTTGATTGCTGAAAAGTGAATTGTAATAAACAAATTTCATAAGTTCTGTTATTTTGTCTGTCTCAGCTGTCTTGTGGAAACATACTAAATCTATAAATGGATGAAGGAAAAATTCATATTTTGAAATCCATGCATTCCTCATCCTTCAGTAAATTCATCAAGCTCTCAAAAGATGTTGTAATTTACTCATATTTCACCCCAGCTAGCATCTATTCAAGGGATCTGTGCTAGGAAGACATAAATAGTATTCCTTAGTTTCTGTAACAGCAGAGATACCCACACCCACTAAAAAATCTAGGCTGGAGAGGACAGGAAGAGCTGTGAGAAAAAAAAAGCCCAAACCATAAGCAGTATGCTGCAATTATCTCAAAAATTATATATAAACTCAAGGATATCAGGGTATCATTCTGCCATGCAATTTCTTTTAAGACTATATGCCAATGAATATTAGACTGTGATATTTCATGAATCCAGAATAACCAGGACAGTCTCCTGATGAATTTCTTTGAAAATTTTCCTAGATTTTCCAAAACTTTTAAAGGGACTTACAAATTTTACTTAAGCACATTACCTTTGTTAGGATGACCTTAATTTAATCAAAAGTAACTTTTGCCACTCAGCCACTTAGAGAAAGCAGAAATATTCAGAAGACAGCCTAAGAAGATAAATGCAACTTTTACACTTTACTCAATAATTACCATTTTTGTCCACACATGGTACAGGAACTATCTGATTCTCATAAAAATGCACATTTAGAGATTTCAAGTCAACAAAGCCAACCGCACTTTATCAAAGCATAGGAATGTATTTGTTCAACCCAAAGTAAACTAAAAGTACTTGTGTAGAGAAGGAATGGTAGAATCTCTACAGATGGGGCTCACCTGCTTTGTGGTAGAGGCATGGTCCTAGGTGTGATGGGAATGTGCCTGACAGATCATAGGGCCCCTTTGTGCCTAGCAGATAAACAGTCCCTCTTCCTCTGGCTGTTGAAACCAGAACCCATTTTTTCTTGTCAGTCCAAGAATTGTGGTCAAATGGTCCTGTTAAAAAATCCCCAAACACATACACATACCCACCAAACCAAACCAAACCAAACCAAGCCAAACCAAACCAAACCAAACCACCTCTCCTGGTTTCTAGGACTGACTTTTTCCAGATTTTGGTCAATGTACTTAGCAAAAGTGTAAATAGGAAAGTTTTCATATGTGTGGAACCAGGAGTCCAAGAAATAAATATTGATAATGAAGACCACATTATTCAGAGCATTTTGCAATCGCCATTTGATGCTATTAACTTTATTTAAAATGTTCTGATTCCTTAAAGAAAACTTGTCTTTGCTTAAAATATGTGTCTGTCATATTCATTTCCTGAACAGCTTTCTATTTGCATGTACATTCTTAAAAAATTATTTTCTCTCAGAAATACATATAATTTTTACACACACACACACACACACACACACACATATATATATACATAAAATTTATTTTATCCTATCATATATTGGTATTTATGGAATATATTTGTCAGGAGAGAAATAGAGTGAAAGTATTTTGATAATTTATCCAAGGTCTCAGAATGATGCCATGATGACAGAAACATCACCTTTCTGACCTTTTATCTAGACTATAAATAAACAAATACTATATAAAGAAATAAACTCCAGGACAACCAGTATTTTAGAAGATGCAAAATTATTTTTTTTTTTTTTCCAATAATTGGTAGTTGGGTTGGGCTTTATTTAAAACTGCTTCATTGGGAGGAAAGGGCTGAAAAGTGGAAGACTGACAAGTCACTTAAATGACATTTCTGCTGGGAAAAACTTGACATTACTGGACGGACAGCAGTGATCCCCTGGCATGGACAGAGTTTAACAGTGCTATTGCTTTATTTCTCTGCCCAGATGTTGCTTCGGGGATCCCTCAGTTAGCGAGATAATGGAGTAAATTTACTCTTTATGTTCCAGATGCGACCTTGTGGTTGTTCTGCTACCTGTGCCAACTCACACCTGCTAATCAGCCACAGCTCTGCTTGTTTGTTGCTGTAAAATGTCTTTTTAATGAATAAGAACTTAGGAATGACGAAGAAAGCCAGCAGCATATCCATTGTCATGCCATTTATCCAGAGCAGTACTCTACAGACACTTCAAAGCACTTTTCTCCTGGTGTTACTGGACTTGAGAAGTGCCATTTGCAGGAGTTCTCAGACTCCTGATCATAATCCATCATGATTATGTTGTCTACATTTCACATGATAAACAAATCAACAGAATATATGAAATGCGCGCTGCTTTTCACAGTCATTTTGAACCTTAACTCTTCACTTTGCTCTTGGATTGTGAAATATCATATTCAGTATGTGAATTTTTGTGGGGATGTTATCAAATTAGTAATATTTTAGAGGTGTTTTTAAAATTATTTCAGTGAAAAATCCAGAATGCAGATAGTGCAATAGCTTATGTGTTACTTATTTAGCAATGAAGCTAAACTGGTTTTCCACAGTTCACATATTTTCAGCTCTTACAGCAAAATATTTTCACAGTGAAACTTAACCTGAATCTTCTTTCCAGTGATTGGTATATTTATAAAAAATAGTCTCTTCAAAAAAATATTGTGAATTTGAAACACTAATGTAATGGAGGAGTTTTAGTTGTAGCCTTTCTCAGTAGATGCAGCCTGGCCTGGAGGTTGCATACAAAGTTCCCTGTCTCTTTGCTCTGAAGGACTGGTGTTAGTCCTTCAGAAGGACTCTGAAGCTGGTGTTATAGCACAAAAGTGCTTTGGAGCAAAGTGTTTCCATTTGCCCTGTGCATTTCAGAACATGAAGGATGAATCATGGCACCTTGAGACCTTGCTTAGTCATGGCCGGTCTGTAATGAGAAGCAATATAACCATATCAGCATGCCAGGTACTGCAGAGAGTGACCTGTGACTGACCTCAGGAAGGTGTCTATTTACAGGGTGTCTATTGTGGGGCATGGGACCACACCCCAGGCAGTGACAGTGTGACAGTGACATGGCCCTGTGGGAGCAATGATCAGATATGGCACTGCTGGAGCCCTGCTGGAGCAGGGGGCACCTGGCTCTGCTTTCTCAGAACAGTGGGTTGGCAGCTGGGGTCTGTCCCCATGGGCTGGGATGTTGCCTAAGGCAACTCCTGAGGAACCATCACCTGGCTGGGTGGGTGATTGTGTGTTCTGGGTTACTCTTTCTGAAATCCTGAGAATTGTTAAGTCAATTGGTCAGTATTGACTATGGAGAGAGACAGGGACAACTGAGTGGTTGATCAGAATCTGAATCTGAATTTACTGTGGGCTACATAAGCTTATATACCATTCTAGGAAGGCTAGTAATTTTTTGCTACAATGATTGGGTTAAACATCATACAATCAAACAATCATTTTGGCAACATCTCTTCTACTTGATTCAATCTTCTTCTCTATCACCAGACTGATCCAATCTTCTTGAAATCTTCAAAAGTCTGTTTGTTCTTGCCAAGGCATCTTGGCTATCAAATCTCTTATGCAAATCTGGTCCAAAGGGCTTTCTGTCTTTTCAATAGGGCAGTATCAGTTCCATTTGTCATCATGAATTTGTAGTCAAATGTTGGCAGAGCTTTAATTGGTTAATTTGGTTTAATTGGCTTATAAAATAGATCTCATTTGAGTATGATAGTTGTCTGAATTCTCTAAGATTACACAATCGTCAGACAAGCCAGACTTACTCAGACAAGACAGACTTTTTAAAATGTTCCAGAAAATGCTGGAAGCGGTCATTTAATTTCCTCCCACAGAACACCTTAACAACACAGTCCTAAATTCTTATGGCAATGTATACAGACGACTGGAAAATCAAAGAACAGTGGGAATAAACTTATACAGAAGAGAAATCAGAAAAATTTGCTAATTTTCTTTCAGCAAAATTATAGTGTGCCAGCTTTGTGGAACATACTCTATATTCATCACCTGAACATTGGGTACATTGCAAATTGAGTCACTTGTTACTTCTGAAAGAAAACTCTAGCCTGTAAAATTGTGTTGTTATGAACAGATCTGGGGGTTTTGTTTGCTTTGTTGTTATGATTTTGTTGTTGTTGTTTCCAGATGGAAGCATGGATTTAACAATGTAAACAGTTACTGGCTGAGTATGGTTAGGCTGGACATGCAGTTACAGTGTTCGTGTTGGTGGCCTGGCAAGTTTGCCATTTAAGAGCCATGACCTTCTGTTTCCTCCCAACTGGCAGTTAATAGCCCAGTAGTACTTCAGTGTTCCTCTGCAATTGTACCTGAATTCATATTATGCCCTGCAGGAACTAAAATAAAATTAGATTAGCGATAAAAAATACCAGAGTTCTTGATGTTTCTTTACTGATTTTTATCTCCATTCTTCACTTCCTCTGTTCCCACTGCTGATGTGTCCTGACCCCATTTATTTATTAAGTATGCCTGATTGTCGTGGCTAAAATAATATCTGCTCGAATTTACCCATGTCTCCCTGATGTACTGACATTCATGCTCTACTTACCCTATATGAAATCCTTTAGTGGGAGATAAAGATTCCATTTTAAGTATCCATATCTATTACTGTTCTGCCCTTGGCATTGTAAGTCACTAGGTCTTAAGTTTAGTAAAAAAAATTATGTGAATTTCTGCACACAGTTCTTCTGTGTATACAAAACCACATCGTAGTTGAATGGGCAACCTAGCTGCCACTGAATTAGCCCAGTTAACATCTCCTGAACCCCTGAACAAGGGAGGGCTGTTCAGTGATTTGGCTTCAAACAAGAACCTGATATCGATTTTGTTTTGACAAGAAAAGAAGTCAAGTATCAATGGTGACATGCTGAACCTGGAGTTTCAAGGGAAAGGATATAAGTTCACCCTTTTAGGGTGAAAGAAGTTGTCTGTTTTCTTATTACTTTCCTTGAAGGGCTGTGGATGTTACCTGTTTGGACTTCAGCCAGTCCTTTGGCACTGTCTCCCACAGCACACCCCTGGAAAAGCTGGCAGCCCTTGGCTTGGACAGGAGCACTCTGTGCTGGGTTAGGAACTGGCTGGATGGCTGGGCCCAGAGAGTGGTGGTGAATGGTGCTGCAGTCACCTGTGGTGTCCCTGGCAGCTCTGTCACCTGTGGTGTCCCTCAGGGCTCTGTGCTGGGGCCTGTTCTGTTCAATATTTTTACTGACAACATGGATGAGGGAATTGAGTCTTACATCAGTAAATTTGCAGATGGCACTAAGCTGGGAATGATCTATTGGAAGGGAGGAGGGCTCTGCAGAGAGACTTGTAATGGTTGGATGGATGGGCAGAGTCCAATGGGATGAAGTTGAATTAGTCCAAGCACCAAGTCCTGCATTCTGGCCACAATAACCCCTGCAGTGCTACATGCTGGGGACGGTGTGGCTGGGCGGTGCCCAGGCAGAAAGGGACCTGGGGGTGCTGGTGACAGCAGCTGAACATGAGCCAGCAGAGTGCCCTGGTGGCCAAGAAGGCCAATGGCCCCTGGCCTGGGTCAGGAATGGTGTGGCCAGCAGGAGCAGGGAGGTCATTCTCCCCCTGTACCTGGCACTGGTGAGGCCTCACCTCGAGTGCTGTGCCCAGTCCTGGCCCCTCAGTTTGGGAAGGACCTTGAGAGCTTGAGCGCGTCCAGAGGAGGCAACGAGGCTGGAGAGGGGCTGGGAACACAAACCCTGTGAGGAACTGAGGGAGCTGGGGCTGTTCAGCCTGGAGAAAAGGAGACTCAGGGGTGACCTCATCACTCTCTACAGCTCCCTGAAAGGTGCCTGCAGGCAGCTGGGGTCGGCCTCTTTCTCCAGGCAGCAGCTGACAGAACCAGAGGTCACAGTCTCAAGCTGTGCCAAGGGAAATATGGGTTGGATATTAGGGAAAAAGATTTTTACAAAAAGAATGATAAAGCACTGGAATGGTCTGCCTGCAGACGTGGTGGAGTCACCATCCTTGGATGTGTTTAAAAAAAAGACTGGATGTGGCACTCAGTGCCATGGTTTAGTTGAGGTGTCAGATCTTGAAGGTCTCTTCTCACCATGTGATTCTGTGATCTTGATTTCTTTCACCTCATGTTTACCATTCACGGTCAAAATGTATTTTTAAGAAGGCTTCTAGGTAATATCAATGAACTGGCTAAAGGCTAATTTGTCCATTGTTAATTTTGTTGATTTTTGCCAAAATTTTTACATAGAAGATTTTGAAGCACTTTGAAATTTTTTTGCAAAGCTTTTTGAAAGCTGAACATGACATCTTTTTGCCTTTTCAGACAGAGAAAGGGAACAACTGTGCCTTTCTCTTTGCTTTCTAACTTCAGCACTAACTTTTTGAATGAAATATCTAGGTTAATGAATCTCCTGTCAGGTCTAGAGACAGGATTTTAGCTCATATTTATATCTTTATCTGCCAGATCACACTGGGTTGTAAAGCTTGCTTTGTGTTTTTCTCAGACCCTCCAGTGGGAGCTGTTTAATTTTGATATGTAGCTAACTCAGTAAGACAAAGAAAAGGGAAAAAATGGTGCATTTGGGGCAGGGGCTAGGGTAAGGGGAAGGAAGAATTCTACCTTCTGGTGGTTAGGCTATTCACTTATAATGGAGTAGAGAGTACTTATTGTGACAATATGTGATTACTTTTTGCTAGATAGAAATTGCTCAAACAGGAAATATGGAAGGTACAATTTCATCAACTCTGTAATGAAACTGAAGAGTGAAAGGGACACATACCTCACAAGAGCAATAACTTATTGCTTAAAATATTCTCTTGATCACGTGGAATTACCAACCCCCCCCTGAACAACATAAAGTAAGCTGCTGGGATAATAAAGCCCTAGAACAAAAAGCCCCAAGGGAATGCTCATTACCTGTGATTGGAAGACACACCAGTAAGACAGTGAAGAGAATGACTCTTCAAGGACTTACATTATTCAAATAATTGTGTAAGCTGTGATAGTGCCATATTTTTTACTATCCTGAATGTTTCACACTGATATTGGACAGACATTCACAAATAGCAGTTGTTAAAATTAAAAAAAAAAAATAATAATTCTTGAGACCAAATAAATTTTCTTTAACAGGATGGTTACTTAGTGCCCAGATCACAGTAGGAGTCTGCATCTTCAACTAGTTTGTATGACACTACCAAAGCTGCTCTTGTGATAAATTCTTATAATCCAGTTGGCCCATGGTCCCTCCAGTACATGCAATATTTATTTCTGTTGATTATCTGAACTAAATACAAAATACTTCCTAAATGACCCTTAACTCTCTGGAAAAAATGTGACCTTCACTGCATCTTCAGGAATGGGTTTGTGTGGAAAGGTCTTGGGGGGAGAGAGGGCTACAAGGTTGGCTTCTGTAAGAAACTGCTGAAAGTTTCCCCCTCCAACAGAGGCAATGCCAGCTGGCTACAAGATGGAACCACTGCTGGCCAGGGTCAAAGCAATCAGCAAAATGATGCATTGTAGAAAGGTAAAACATTGCTGCACAACAATTGCAGCCAGAGAAGAGAGGAGTAGGGAGAATGTGTGAGAGCAACAGCCCTGCAGACACCAAGGTCAGTGAAGCAGGAGGGGCAGGAAGTGCTCCAGGAGCAGGAGCTGAGGTTCCTCTGCAACCCATGGTGCAGACCATGTGAGGACAGCTGGCTCTCTGCATCCCATGTAGATCTCTGGTGGAGGAGAGATCCACCTGCAGCCTGGGGAGGACCCAGTGCCAGAGCAGGTGGATACACAAAGGAACCTGTGGCTCCATGGGAGAGCTCTGCTGGAGCAGGCTCCAGGCAGGACCTGGGGATTAACAGAAAGAGGAGCCCACACTGGAGTGGGTTTGCTGGCAGGACTTGTGACCCCAGGAGGCCCACGCTGGAGCAGGCTGTTCCTGAAAGACTGCACCACATGGGACTGGAGCTGTTAATGAGGAACTACTGTCCAAAGGAAAGACTAGTGCAGGAGAAGATCGTAGAGGACTGTCTCCTATGGGAGGAACCCTACACTGAAACATGGAAAGATTTGAGGAGTTCTCTCCTCAAGGGCAGGAGCAGAATTATATGATAAATTTATCACATCTCCCATTCCCCATTCCTCTGCACTGCTGTAAAGGAGTCAGTATGGAAATCATGAGTGAAACTAAGCTCAGAAAGAAGGGAGGGGTGGAGAGAAAGTGTTCCTTAAAACTGGGGTTTTTTCTCATTATCCTACCCTGATTTGATTGGTAATAAATTAATCTAATTTTCCTTAGTAAAGTTTGTTTTCCTTATGATGGTAACTGGGGAGTGACCTCCCACTTTCCTTACCCACAGCCTTTTGCTTTTTTTTTAACTCCCCTGGCCTTATGATGGCAGTGACAGAGTAGCTTGGGTGGGCACCTGTCATCCAGCCACGATTTACAAAGTTTTATAGGATCACTACCCGAGTCTTATCTCTATACTGTTTGATGAATTTTACTGGAGGAAATGTCTAGGAGAGCGTCCAGAGGGAATTGCCATATTCATTATCCAGGGTGCTAATCAGTGCATTTAAGCACAGAAACTGGCCTATGGACTGTCTTGGGAGATTCTCTAGGCTCCTCAAAATTCCCAGATGGAGAGCTTCTTGAAATAATCAGTCAAATACTTCATTTTGTATGTGTCTTGGAGTTCAGTCAACGACCTGGTTTCACATCTATCTTCTGTTTCAAGCCAGTCCATTTTCACATCTGTGCACAGAATCTTTGGCACATTCCCAGGCCACCTAGGGAACTAATGACTTGGTACACTGGGTGCGAATATAGGCATAACTCTGAAAAATAGTTACACTACAGTTCTAACTGTAGAACAACTTCATTTCCATACTCAAATCGGTCTTATAACTTAGAGCTTATAAATTTCAAAGTTTTTGGCTACACTAAACTTATTAGCTTTGGAAACAGAGCAATGAGCCTCTGTCAGGGAGAGGATTTAAGCCTAAAAGGCATCCAGTTACATTATGAAACATAAAATTTCATCACTTGTCCTTCAAAACATCTCTCAGAGGTATTTGGCTGTGTATTGCTTATAA
Organism: Anthoscopus minutus; assembly: GCA_013399455.1. NCBI lineage: Eukaryota > Metazoa > Chordata > Aves > Passeriformes > Paridae > Anthoscopus > Anthoscopus minutus. The sequence continues at coordinate 88,921 of VWYI01028835.1, forward strand.
ATGCAGTAAGTACTAGCTGTGATTTTAGTTACCTTTTAGGTAACTTAAGATGTCACTGACACTTTTTTATATCCCTGGCAGGACTCAGTGACATCCTTTTTATAGTAGTTCTGTCAACAAATAGCTTTCTTTTTATCACCATGATATGCTCTTTTAGGTGTTACTTGCTGATAGTTTTGCACTCATCTTCTTGGACACTTTTGAATGGAATAATCAAGTGCACATTTTTCTCAGTAGCATGTACATCTTTGAAGAAGCAGTTTATTTCCTTTCACCATTCTTTTCTCTACCAGGGAGCATAGGAACTCAAAAAGGATGCCTGTCTTTGTTTCTCTTGCTCTTGTTTTGTTCTTGTTCAGTGACATGAACAAATAATAGTATGAAAGCCCTAAGGCATAGACACAATATGCAGTATTCAATCTGCAGAGAAAAATCAGTTCAAGAGCACCACAATTAAATTAATAATGCTGTTTACATTATGTAACTAAAGAATCCAGCAGACAAGATTTGAAAGTTTCAATATCTTCCAATGCATATGACTATTGATGGTTAATGTACCAACTTCCTTTGTAAGGCAGTCTGAATACTACTTCTGAGTTCTGAATTGAGTAACCATCAATAAGTGAAACCTGTACTTTTCCTTTCTTACACATTGGATTGCATCATAGTCACCTGTCCCTCCCTCCTTCCAAAAGCTCCCAAGGAAAACGCCTTGAATTCTGATTTAGTAGCATTGGCAATAGACTTCGCCTTTTTCTGTACCACTTTCTATATAGATTTTCTTCTTCTATATGAGACAAAAAATTTCTTGTCTCATTTAACATATGAGAAAAAATCTTACTCTGATTTTCTTGTGTTTCTTCTTTACTTTTTATTATTTCTGCTGTTCTCTTTCCTATTTCTTTCCCCTTTTTGTGCCACCCTGAGATTAGCTCAGTTGGTTTGAGTATGGTGCTAATAATATCAAGGTGGTGAGTTCAATTCCTGCTATAGGCCATTTATTTAAGAGTTGAACTTGATGATCCTTGTGGATCTCTTCCAACTCAGAATATTCTGTGAATTCTTATCAACACTCTGTGAAGCTTTACTTTCCCCATCCCCTCGTTTCTCATATCTGCATTTTCATTTGAACTACCACAGCCATTTATATATGCCACAAAGCTAATTCTATTTGACTGTAGGAGCTTGACCTGTTTCAGGGATATGTTAGAAAAGGGTTTTTTGTTTTTTTTTAATTGGACAGTTCATTACTGTCATTATTGGTTTTCTAATCTGTTTTCTGAAAGAATTTTGCTAACTCTGTCCTCCAAATTTGTATTTGACAGTGTAAAATAACCCCACTGAAAGAGATCTCATGGAACTCAAAGCCTCTTAGTACAGATAATCAGGTAGCTATGTCAGGTAATCCTTCTCATGAACTCCTTTTATGTCTTTCTCATACAGCCATTTTCATTTTGTTCATATTCAGTTTCATTACATCCTGTTAGAAAAAGTGGCAACACACATGTAGTACTTGTTTTTTATTTTTATTAAATTTCTTCTCAGGGCAAAAAGTACCAAAGTCTATGGGATTTCAGGATGTTTTTATTGGATATAAAAAAGCCCATAGAAAACCAGTACCTGCTTGTGAGTTTTAATTTTCAGTAATTTTGCCTGCCTGTTTAAACATCCAGCACAATTTTTTTTTTCTACAAGATGTCATAGCTATTAGATTTGGCCTAATGCTAATTTAAACTGTATTTATTTTTTTAAATTTCATCATACTAATACTGTTTTTAATTTCCTTTCAATCGTCGTTCCATTCTGTTGTTTCCTGCTAACACAGCAATTACCATTAACAAGACATTCAACAATATATGCATGTTTGTAAAAGTGAAATTGTTGCAATTATCATGTGCCATAACAGATATCAATATTTCAATGAAAATCTCTTCAGTACCTCAGTAACCATCTTGAATTCATTCTTACTTTTCTCAAGTTCTGTACTATTGGTTGTTTTATTGTATTATTTTCCTATGATAATTGCTAATACATTTTAATTTGAAAGGCATTAAGTAAGCCTCTTCATTTAAATCTTTATTTATTGAAATTATACATAACAGTTTGCCCCTAAAAATTATATAATTTTCCACATACTCTATGGCATTTTCTCTTTCCAAGCCTAAGGGGATTTCCTTTTAAACATTTGGCTCAAAATGTTTCCTAGTCCTTGGAAATTTTAAAACTCATTCATTATGAGAAAGATACCTTGTAATATAAAGTTTCTATCTCAGTCACATCTGTTTTTGCACACTGAGAATTATACCCAAGTAGACTAGTGGAACTGGAGATTTTTTGGAAGTGATACAGATAAGCAGTTGGACTGAAGACTTGTATTTTCAAATACATAATTCACTTAACTAAGATAAAAGGGCATTTTGGAATTTAAGAACTGAAGTCACAAAGAGTCCTGCTGCTTATTGAGAGATAGTGATTTTCTAGTGTCTGTTGAAAAATATGTTGAAATATCCATACTGCATTAAAAAATGCACATTGGGCAATGTACTACTGTAAAAGATAGACAGGAAAATATGTTTCAGAAATATGATTTTAACAAGTTGTTTTATAAGCTCATTTAGAGATTACCTGGGGATTTTTTCTTAGATTCAAGAAATAATTTTAAAAGTTTTTTTATCTCTAAATCCACTAGTTGCTTTCCTTAGTTCAACATTACAAACCATCAAAATCACATTATTCAAAGAGCATTTTCTCTCTTTTCTACTTTTCTGCTGTAGCAATTAAAAGATCTGAGTTCCCTATTTAGTTACAACGTAAAATCAGATAATGTCAGGGAGGTCATTATATATTGTCTCTGAAACTCCATTTTTCATTGCTGCTCTTAAGAATGGAATTGTTTTCTTCAAGAAAGAATGGAAACAGAGGGTAAAATCAGAACCTCAGAACGACAAGGAAAGGTAGCTAATTTCCCCTATAGACCCATTATTTAAACGTCTTAAGGAAGTCAGGTTGAAAGCTGAGAGAGTCAAAGAATTGATATAATCAGAATATCCTGTAGAACAGAAGCCCAGAGGACTATAAAAGCTAGAAAAAAAAGGAAGTTGCTAGAAAAGAAAATAAGAATGTCAGATCAAGTTTGTATTATTCTTCCTGAAGTGTAGTTACATGATGTGAATCAAATTAATGACAGTTTAATTCTGCAGCATGAAATAAAGATTTCTGAAGGCAGTGAAGCAAACTGAGTGCAATGCTATTATTTCTTGAGTTTCTGTACAGAAATGTAAAGCACCATAAGACAGATTTAAAACTTCAGAGACTAATTAGATCTTCAGTAGAACTTCTCATGCTGTGCTTATTTTTAAAGCATCAGTGTTTTACATCTAAGGAATAAAGTAATATAATTTTTTTTATTTGTTTGTTTGAGCTATGTATACCAGTAGCTTTAAACCATCTGGGAAGCAGAAGTAGTTGCAGCTAAGATTTCATTGATTCTATGTTTAACCTAGTTTAACTGTTTTCTAATTTTCATGCCAGTAGGAACATTAAGATTGCAAAATCAAACCCTCAGATTTAGGAAGTATCAGAATTAAGATTGCCCATGCAAATTTTATTTGCTAACCTTTGTGAGCATACATTATGATATAATCTTTAATTTTTTTGATACAATCTTTAGTTCTTCCAGAGGACATGTGCCTCACTCAAGGCCCATGCTTATACCTTAGACAGCTTTTCAGTATTTCTCTTTTATGCACATTCCTTTGCCATTTCAAAGGTTGCCTTAAAACAGTATCATTTTGACTATATCAGAAAGCTGATATTTGACTATATCAGAAAGCCACACTCAATATGTGGCTCTGGAGTTTATTTACCACATTATCTTAACTCTGCACTGAAACATGATTATTGACATCTTGATTGTTTTGTGGATTTCATTAGCAGAACAACTGGTACTTATAAAGCATTAATCAAGTTGTCTTCACAACAATATTTTTATAAATATTTCAGAGCACATCCATCTCATTTTGTCCCTTACCTTCCTGTCCTCCCCAGTCAACCCAGGTTTTTTGCTCTCATCCTCCTCCACACTTACCCCCTTCTGCTCCAATTTTCTGATCTCCCTCCTCACCACAGGACACTCTCATGCTACTTCTTCTCCATTCCTTACTTTCTGAGTGTCAGTCTGTTGCTTCTTCCCCTCCAGGCCACATAGCTCTTTGTTGTTCACTGCTCTCCTCTTCCCTGTTCCACACACTCCTCACTGTCAGCACAGTGGCTCTCCTGGCTGTCTTTATGAATGTTGTCTTTTATCATGGCATCTTGAAAGCCAGATTCATATTTGGAAGCAAAGTCTTGGCCAAATTCCGCTATGTAAAACAGATTCCATTTTCAGTGAATTTCATTGGCAAACTTTAACAGACCTCTACAATTTTTTTTAAACATGCATAAGGAAATTTTAGGAAGTGAGAAAATGAGGAAAAAAAAATGAGGACAGCAAAAGACATAATCTGCTGGATGATGGAAGGTGTTCCCGAATTAGCATTGGTACTAACACATACTGTGAGTATTCCCATCTCTCAAGATACACTTGTAGCCAGGTGCCTTACACAGCCCTACTTCTTTCAGGCTCAGACTGCTTCCAGACATCCAGTGAAACTCAAACTCATTGCCACAAAGCAGGAAAAGTGGAATTTCTCGTGTAAACAGCAATATTTTATAAAAATGTATTGGTCCGTCAAGCTTTTTCTCAGAAAAAAGCACAGGTTTTGATAGATAAATTTCAAATAACTGAATATATAACAGTTCAGGTTAATGTCGTTAAATTTTGGTGAGTTTATGTCATGCATAAATTGAAAATTTTCCAGAAAATTAAACATAGATGTTATTTCCAAGACTGCATCTCATGCAAGTCTGAATATGATTTCATGTGTGGAATTATATTAGTTATATAAATCCTTTATAATATATTCCTATCAACCATGAATTCTAAGCATTTATGCAATGGTTTTCAACAGTAAGACTGGTAACAAACTGAATAGAATTGAGAGACCAGGACTAGAGA
>VWYI01028837.1:0-44484 GCA_013399455.1 Anthoscopus minutus
TTTATATAAATATTTATGTGTAATATATTTATGTATAGTGATTTTTATATAAATATATATATCTGTATAAATGAATGAGAGATATATACATATATATAAATATAAATGCATGCACTACATAAAGAATATTTTTATTTCTAATTTATCAACATATAGGGATGCAGAACTAAAATTTATGGCAGTAAGATTATATCATGGTTTATATATATATATATATATATAAAAGAAAAGAATTTGCTGAACTTTTTTGATCTGTAATTCCCTGTCACTGTCAGTGCACACTGCCCATAGCCTGATTTTCCCATTCTTTTCTGTTATAGAAACTTGTAACATAGAGAAACCTCTCTACATCTCTTGTTCAGCTTCCCCCTGATTTGTTTTGGCTCTCATCCCCACTTCAGATGTACTTTCCTCATGAAGAAAAAGATATGGAAAGGACATTCAGAGGTCATCTAGTCCAAGGTGGAACCTAGTAAACTACGTCACTGCTGACATTCTTACAAATAATGGTGATTGTGCATGCTCCCTCACAATCTACTAGAGCAGTCAGCTGTCCCTGAGACTGATCTTCCCAGGGCCTGTATTAGATTTGTATTGCTGAAAACCCATTACCTACAATTTTCTCAACACTGGGCAAGAAGAAAAAATTATTTATTTGCTCTTTTCAACATCTTTTGATATTTTAGGATTATTACGTCCCCCTGAGCCTTTTTCAGCAACCCTGTTTCCTTCAGTGTTCTCTGGCAGGCTATACCTTGTAGTGAACCCTGCTGCTCACTTCTGAACTTGCCACAAATCCATCTCGAGTACCTCAGACCAGCTATTTTAATCCAACTTCTTCTAGCCAGAGCTGATGACAGTGGAAAGACTAATTCATGCAGCCTCTCCTCCTGCTTTTAAATCCGAGGATGAAATCTGAGTTTTTCACAATAGCAGACTCTTACTAATTTGTGTTCAGCTTCCAGTCCACCTACCTGCATCTTTCCTTAAGGAATCAGCACTTCACCACCTGTTCCATGTGTATTATTTGGCAGTTAATAGTTCTACCTCATATTAGTGCATATGGAATTGAAGATAGCAAACATTTCTGGATGAAGGAGACCCTTCCAAAGATCCCAGTTCAATAAGCGCATTTTCCTATTAGACTGTAGATTAATGTCAACTAAAGTTGTTATTTTATATTTTTTTTCTTTTCTTGGCACCAGTCTATAGAATTTGCCTCCAGACCTGATTTCCCCAACTTGTTAATGACAATGCTGCATGAGAATCAAAGTCTATATTGGAGTCAAGATATATTACATCTTCTGTTTTCCTTGTCTCTACAAAATCTGTTACTTTCTCATAGAAGAAAATTAGATTGATTTGGGACAATTTGTACTTGACAAATCCCTGTTGGCTATTGTTCATCTCACTTGTTATCTTCAAGGTGCTTGCAGACAGTTTGATTATTTGTTCCAGTGTTTTTCCAGGAATTTAAGTTGAGCTGGTTGGTCTGTAATTGTCTGTTTCAGTCCTTCTCTTGTTTTATCTCCTTTTTCTCTGTCTTTCTCTTTTCCTCTATACTCCCATTACCTTCCTATTTATTTAAATAGGCATTATATTTACCCTTTCTAGTATTTTCAGTTTTCATACCTTTCTCTGAGCTCCCAATGAGAAGAGAAAACAACTAGTTTTTCTGAGATGGCTTACAGAGCCATTCGCAGTCTCCTCAAAAGAATTAAATACTGGGATGTAAGAACTCAGAGCTACTCCAGTATTTGCTTTATCTTCACACCCCAACCATTTCACATCAGTTAACTAGATGTGAAGATTCATTTGCATTAAGATGTCAAACCATTAACTGAAGCAGCTGAAATGGCTTTTTTTCTTGTTCCACTGTTCCTGCTGCAAGGACAGTGACCTGGAACAGAGGAAGGGTCTGACAAGCAGAGGGATTGTTTTACACTGTTCCTGTTACGAGCCCTCAGTATCATTAAACCAGTGCTGCACATTAGCAATTTACCGCAGCTACAGCCTCAACGAAATGGAACAGCACAAAACTATTCCTGCCCTTCTGATGACATTTGTGACTACAGTTTCCTCCCACTTACTACTGAATCAGCTCTCCACTAGATTTTCCACATGCTAGTAATGTATTTACAGATGTTTTCTTTTTCCTCCCTGTGGTCTTTTCTTATTGTAACACACTTCACGGCTTGGCTTTTTAAATTTTGTCCATACATACTTACACTGTTCTTTTATCCTTGTGCCTGATATACTGACCTAGTTTCAATTTCTTCATGGTTCCTTTTTGTGTTTGAGGTTAATGAAGAGCAGAAGATTTAGTCAAACTGATCTCTTGCATAAGAAGAGCTTGTGATTGTGATCTTAATAGTGTTTCTGTGAGGAACTGCCAAATTTCCTTTTTTCTTTAGCCTTGTTCCTCAGGAGAACTAACCTAATAATTCTCTGAGGGTAGAGCTTACTCAGAAGCTTTTAACTCCATTTATTCTCCATTACTTTTATTTAAAACAATCTGTCCTGCTTCAGATGAGACAAATGGGACAAGCTGTCTAAATAAAAACAGTCAGATCAAGTCCATGAATAAAATTCAGCTGTTGCCTGTAGAATAAGTCTTCAACCTAAGCTTCTTCAAGGTAGGCTCTGATTTTGAAATGTCAGAGTATATTTCAAAAGTAAAATAAGAAATTGTAACTCCTGATGGCTGGACTTCTCAGTTTCACAAGAAGAATATACAAATACTAACTTTCCCTTTCAGCAAGTTTGGAAAAGTCGGTACTACAAGATAGAAAGGGAAAAGTTTTCCTGCTGCAGATAACATCTGATGTGACTCTGCTATTTATGTTCTTCATTAACAAATCACTCTACATTTTATTCTTCCTGAAATGTATGAATTTCTTTGAGCTTTTGTGCCGTTACAGCAGCTCTAAGGCTCTAAAGGAGATTGCCTTTTAACATTAAACACCATTATGGATCCTGTAAACTTCTTTGATGTAGGATGGAATTTCAAGTATCCATATGCAGACTCATAGCTCTCAGCAGTCAGCACTGCCACTTAGAAGTTATTATCATGGGGTTTACATTTCGATAATTTCTTTTAATCTTTGAAGTCTCTCTAGGGAAGTCACTCATGTTTCTCAATGAAAAGTTGAAATAGTAACAATCTTCTGAAACTTTACATAGACAATTTCAGCATTTTTAATGACATTGATTACTTAAATATATTTCAAGTCTTAATATAAGAGTTTTGGGTTTACAGTAATGGGATAATAGATTGCCCATAGCAATTAATTGCTCAATGTGTAACTATCATTTCTTATTGCTGTTCTGAACCCATCCAAACCATAAGGAGAAGAAAAATGAGAAAAAAAATGTACTGCTCATATACAGTCAAGACCCACAGTTACTCACAGAAGGCTGTATAGCCACTCCTGCACACAGTTGCAAGACCTTATTTTTTCATCCATCAGCGCTTAACAGTTGCTATAGTAAGTTGCAAATACCTAGAGTATTAAAATAAAATTTTGGAAATTCATGATAAATTATCTAGGATTGAGTATACTTTTTGGAGGTGAATAAGAGAAAACATATTTGACATCGTGACCAGTCAGAAAGGAGATGAAATTGATTTCCTTTGTTATAAATCAGAATATTGCAACTGTGAACATTTATGAGTGTTCTTGCCAAACTTTCTAGTGAAATCAAGCCTTAATCACTCAAACTGGAAGTGTGGAGCATCAAGCATTTGAGAAAACGAATATGGGTAAACATTTGAATTAGTAAAAAGTGACTTTGTTACAAATCTACTTTATTGTATAAAAGAGAACTTGTCACTTTAATGAACATACATTTCTATGAGTTGTGCACATGTAAATAATAATTGGAGATCCACTTTTTGTAACATCTTTTAAATTCTTTGTAAGACAAGCAATTGACCAAGGCAAACTGGAGGTCAGTATTTTCTTCAAGGGGCAATAAATATCTGTGTTCACTGAAATATAGTTAACTAAATGTAAAACTACCACAGAGTAAATGGAATAGGACAAACATTGGCTCTGGAAAATAAAACTGTTTCATAGTGTGTTTTTTCCTTTCAACTCTACTGACTTTTACAGATAAGGAACAAATAATTGTAATGAAAAGAAAAAATATGGAGAATTTTGTTTGTGGAGCACTAATGGACTTGCAAAATTGCATCTTAAAAAAAAATATGGAATGTTACATGTCTTCTGTAATGGGAAAAAAAGCTCTTCATTTGTGCAATCAAGGCCTGGTTTAGTTACCACTGGTCTCTGCCTGACACTCTGCTCAATCAGCTTCTGAGAGCCTAAAACAGGAAATTACTTACCTTTAGAGTCTGCTAAAAACTGCAGAAGTTCAGAGTGAGCTGCCTCACATCCAGGCTCCTGGAACAAGAGTGCCACTCACCATGGAAATATCCACGGGTGCCTCAAGTTGGAGGGAAATTGCCATCATGTTCTTTTTTCTGCCTTTAGATGTGGATTCCATTTTTATAAAACTTTTTCACTCAAATGTGTGAGATTTTTCTGAAAACCTTGGACTCTGATTTTTCTGATATTCAAAGAGTTTCCAGGTTGGTTCTTCAGGTTCTGAACTCCCATCAGAGGGGAGGTTTCTAGTCTGAACTCTAAGTGAAGTCATCTAGAGTTACTGTGATGTATAGCCATGCAGAAAACAATTGGCATTAGTCCCATGAGCTCCGTGACAAACACAGAAATATCTCAAATGTTCTCAGACTCTATATTTAGTCAGTAAATGTTTATGGATAGATGGTGGTTGTGGAAGGATGAAGTTTGACATTTTTGAGACAGAAAAATAAAAATATATATTCCTGTTTCTATCAGGTTGAAGGTCTAGCTTTATGTGCTTGTTTGGTGACAGAGTGCAGTCTCTAAAACAACTAAGGATATCTTCCAAGAAGTAATACAGTGATGTTAATGCAAATTAAACCAGTCTGATTTTCTATCTCTGAAGGTATAATAGTAAAACTCTTCATGAGAGTATTTCTCACAAAAGATTAAATATCTGGGAGGGAAACAGGAACTCAGTTATCATAAGCCATACTGAGAATTACCCTTCCGTGATGGGGGACATGGTTTTGAGAAAGGTAGAGCAGTGGATCTTATGTCACAAAGATGTTACCAGTTGCAATGCTGGCTGTCTGGAACAGAAGTTTGCAGATTCCAAAAGTCCATGCTGGGGCAGCAAATGAAACCCTTAGAAATGTACAGTGTGTACAAGTGTACAACTTTCCTGTGAAAGTTGTGTGCCTTTGTAAAGTAGTTATATCATTGGCCTCCTCTAGGGAGTCCAGGGTAGCTGGTTTTTGTTATTATGATAAATACACACAAAATATTTGGAAATCTACACTAACACAGCTGGAAGGGCAGTGAATGAAGAGCTGAAAGCATCACAAGGGACACTGACATGCAGAGATATACTAGGTCAACCTGTAGGAGCCCCTGACCATGGCAGATTCTTTCAGTGACATTCAGAGTCAATCTTTTCATGCATTGCTGGGAGTAGGGCACAGGCTTCTCCTGCCGTGGCACGCAGGCCAGAAGCCTGCAAAGCTGGATGTGTACATTTGTCTCATGGACTACCTCCCTATGCAGGTATTGTATTTTCCTCTGATGATTCAGAAAAGTCCAGCCCTGGTCTTGATATAGGTCCTACAAGGTTAATTTATTGTTCAATTAAACAGTTAAAAATACCAACTGTCTTCCAAAAGGCTTTAATGGTCATCTACTAATTCTTAGCACAGTTATCTATCTTCATTTGTCTAAGAAAAAAACATAAACACATAAGTAATTGCTATGCTAGTTTCTGGCAGTATGTGTATGACTCACCAGGCACCGCTAAATTCCTTTTTCAACCAGATGAACTTTTATTGTACATTCACTTTTTTATATGTTCACAAGGGCATTTAAATCTGCATACCTGTTATAAACAAAACAGCTGAGTTAAAATTATAAAAGGAATTTATTTATAATAATAATAAATTTGTGAAAAAGCCACCACCAAAAGAAATAGTGCCGAGCCCGGGATTGACACGGTGAACAGAGCATGTGTCTCCCTAACCTCACAAGTCTCCTCTGTTCATAAACTTCAGTTTTCTGAAGTGTGCTTTTATACAGTTTTTCTGCCCTTAGGCTGTTTCTGAGGTTGCTCCACTTCTTTAGACTTTGAAACACATTCCTGACTGTCATCTCCTTGTCCCAGTCTGGCTGAAAGGTTTTCTGATAAGAGGAGAAATGTTTGATACAATTTTCAGGGAGCTGGCATTGAGATTCGAGTGTCTTGAGGACTCCCCTGTCTTATCATGGTTGTTGATGAGGTGTTGATGTGGTTGTTGGTCTGGGCCATCTCCTCCAGGAACCATTTCCCACCTATTCTCCAAAGGTAAATGAACCACTTCAGCTTTGGTTTTTATGTTGAAATTCCTGGAAATCCTTTTGCTAGTACAAGCTATGTCTCAATCTCCCATATGTTACAACTTTCTGATAAAAGAAATCTTATGTTATTAAACCAAACACCTAAATTATAGTTTATTTGTACTAATTACATATATATATATACATATTACAATATAATATATTGTATACATATATTGTTATATATATATTACAATCCCCAAATTAACCCTTAAAAACTTGTAATAAGAATATCTCTCTCAAATGTGGCTTTTCAAAACTGCAACATGTAGTGGGGCTGTCTAGACCTTTTCTTAAGTAATAAAGAGGTATTTTTGCATTATGGCATTCTCATCTCATGCTATTGTGTGCTAGAGAGGAGTAGAATCACCTTAAGTTAGAGCCACAATTCATTTTAAATAACTCTTTTGTAACGTATTTTAGTTGGTTGAAATGAAATGAAATGTTTTCATTGCTGAGCATACCGTTGCCACGGTTTAGGATTAGTACCTCCCAGTTCAGTGTCCCCACACAGTCTCCCAAACCAGATGCTTCTCACCAGCTCGTTTTCCCCACCTACCCTCCCCCTTCCTGCTCTGGGGATGGAGTTGAGAATTGGAGGCACAAAAGTTGCAAATCACGGGTTGAGATAAGAACAATTTACTGGAAACAGAAATGAGATAAGAAAACTAACTTAACTTGCAGTTACTAACTGTAACTGCAACAATATTAATAAAAAAAGGTATAAGACAAAGAAACCATTTACATGGAAGACCGAGACAGATACTGATCAACTCTTCCCCATCATGCCACATTTCTTCCACCAGAAGTGTAAGTCCTTCTCTCCCCACCTTGGCAATGATGTAAGGTGGTATCGAGTAACACGAACTTGGCCCTGCCCCATCAAACTGATTTGGACTGAAACAAGGACAATTTCTCATATAATTTAATCACTTAAAAAAAATATCTTCTGTTTTTAACTAAAGATATTTAGTTTAAAAGTTAGCAGCATTTTTAAAATTGTTAAAAATCCGTTTGGGTTTTTTCCTTCCTTGACACCTTAAATTTTTATGACTTTTCACATATGTTGATGTAGCAACTTCAGAATTCTGTAAGGCAAAAGCTAATATAATCAGCAGGACCAAAAGGAATGAACAGCTGAAGCTTTTCCACTACAGAGAAGGAGAGGAGGACAGCAGTCAAAGAGCAATAATTTTTATTGGATTAGCAAATAAATTATAATACAAAAGCTTTTTAGAACTGACAATTGGAAGAGGAACTGCAGAGATCTGTAAAGTTATAATTGGTTCATCGAATTAAATCAGATAGTAAAATATTGGGTGTCACAACCTCTTCTAAAGACTGGCTCTTAAACAGCCACTTCTTATAGGATTCATTTTCTGATGAAATTAGATGCATTTCACCTAACTTTAAATATCTACTTTGTAGCATTCTTCATCTGAGATAGTCTCTCTAACATCCCTTTATATGATTGATAAAAATGACAATTTAGAGTCCAATTAATTTGATTTATTTTAGTTACCTACTTTGACATGAATAACAAGAATAATTTTTTTTCTCTACAAATTGAAAAAAGACTTTGGGAGAACAAGGTCAGATATTTATATCTACGTTGTGGATATCAGAGTTTGAATATGTTCATTTACATGGTTCACAGAATATAATCTTCATAAACCTTATTTATTTCAGTTATTGGAATCACTTAGGTGAAAAATGTCTGGAGGTAAATGATGTAATATCAGGAGGTAAATGGTAATATCTGAAAGAAAAGGGTAAAAGGACATGAAAAGCTTTTTATTGAGTTTGTTGCTTGCTTTTCAAGACAATTTTCTAAGAGGATTTAAGTATTTCTGCTCTTATTCAAAATTAATTCCAAAAATTCTCTGTCACTAAAAGCCTATGTATTTATTCACGAGTCTTCATTTCCTGGATAAAGTGAACAAGTTCCGTATATGAGGGAGGTAATCCTAGGAGAGAGGTGTCAGAGCTTCAGAAGGCAACTGAGAACTGCAAGAAGACAGTTGTGGGATATCTTCTTTTAGATAATCTAAGGTAGTCAGAAAGAGCAGACAAGGTTCCAGCACATCATCTTGTCAAATGCCCGCCCTTTTTGTTCGTGTTGTGTCATCTCTGCTAGATGACAAGGTGTTAAGTAAGAGCTTGAGATATTGAGCATATGATTGCTTTTAATTGCTTGCACAGAGAAAACAATGCTTGTCAGAGGGGAGCAGCCCCTCTGCTCCCCTCTCTGGTATATTGTGAACCATATTTTGGGCACCCTTAATTTATGCATGTGGGGGACTTTTGTATTTTTGAGATGAGCATTTCTGTATCTTTTGTTTCACACATTAAGCAGCTGTCTCTTTGGAGTAAAACAGATTAGTGCTTTAGCAAACATAATTTGGATATCAGAATCAAACAGATTTCAAAACTTCCTCATGAAATATGCTTTTTTAGACCTTGTGGCTCCCTCAGACAATTCAAGTATGTAACTCACTGATAAATATCTACATGTCATGACAAAGTGCTCTAGGAATTTTATATAACCCATTGAGAAACCATATCTACCCTCAGAAAATAAGAGTAGCTGCAATGAGCTATCAGAAGGAAGATTGTACTGAGATTTTCTCCATTTTTATCAAAGGATGTTGAGTTTTATTTGTATTCTTCCATATATGTTTAATTCAGTTTCTTCACAAAGGAAAAATCCTGAGGCACTTTTCCATGGAAGCCAATGGGACTTGGCTGCCTGTTTGCTGCACAAGTCAGTACTGCACAGAATTTCATAGTGTCAGAATCAATCCATAGGTTTTTGGTCCCTTGTGGATAGTCACAGAATGATGCATCTCATTGCTGCAGGTCCCAGTGACAGTTTTCTGATTCTGGTCTGATTATCTCATTGAAAATCTGCCCGATGGCTGCCTCACCTCTTCAGTCACCCATATGGGATCCCGTGTGCAGCCCTGCCCTTCCCTCCCACACCCAGATTCCTCTCGGGATGGTGAGGTCTTTCCCTTGCCTAGGGACCTGACTCTTCTGTGCAGCCTCGAGAGGGAAACTCTGAGGAGAACTCTTTGAGCCAGTGGTAATTCTTAATGCAGACTACTACTGGTAGTTGTAGTAGTAGTGTGGTAGTGGTGGTTGCTTCCCTCAAGCTCTTAACTCTGAAATTCCATTTGTATCAGGATATTACCTTAAACGTGGTTCTGCTTTCGTTACTAATCTTTGGTATTTTTAGGACTGGTACACTGCTGTTGTAGCTTTCCTCCATCTGTATTTTATGTTTCAATTAAAGTGTAGTTTCTTGAGCCTGGTATAAAATGTCTTAAATTTTCTAGAACTGACATTAAAAATTAAAAATTAAGCTATTAACTTGCACAGCCAAGGAAAAACCAGGAATATTTAGTCTCCCTTAAAAAGGAAACAAATCGACTGTTTCATAAAAGCAAAGTAACAGTAGTGAAAAGATGTGTTTTTCCTGCAGATCAAATAATATTCAAAAGTGAATTAATTAGATGTATTTATTAGTCAATCTAGTGATTACCACTGCAAAAAGAATCGTGTAACCAAATATACTCAGAAGTTTGCTTGGAAATACAAATTTATGATTCAAAGACTATTGTGCTCTCATTCACCAATGGAAATTTTTCTCCATGTCTGTAGCTTGTAGGAGCCATTACGTGGTGATATTTACCACACCTAGTATTTACTGTGATTCCAATACTTAGAGATGAAATTCTGGTAAATATTTTAGGAGGGATAAACACAGAGTGCACCCGCTGTTCCTTCTTATATCTGACTTTCTAGACTTTTGATACAGGCATAGAAAAGAAGAGACCGCTATGGTAGCAGGAGCTATTCTTAGCTAGTCAGCACTATCTTCAGAAACAGACTGATCCACTCTGATTGCCACTCAGCAGGACTTAAGGTAGAAGTCATATGTAAATAGATGGGCTAGAAATGGATGCCTGTATTCATTAATCTTTCATTAGATCCAATCTCAAAATTACCCAAAGGTTTTACAAGGACTTTTTAAACTCTAATTTGGCCCCTGGCCTTTAAACAAAATGAAAGCTATTGATTGATGTTCTGGCCAGGATGCGAATGAGCCCATCATTTCCTGAATCAGGCTTTATTGGTTTAGATGCACTTTCATACATCTGAACAGGAAAGCTGCTTGGAGATGAAAATTTTTATAAAGCTTCATAGTAAGGTTAATGTTGTGTTAAATTATCTAATTCAATCTTAGTAAAGGCAAAGACTTATTCTATTATTTCCAGAAATTTATAAAAATTTATTTTGCTGTCCTTTAAAATGAGAAAAAGCACAACAGAAGTTTAAAGACAGGAAAATATATATTTTCCAAATTAAATTTTAAAATACTATTTCTCTATGTTACTCAAGCCTGAAAAGCACAGATATCTGGATACAGATCTTACATTCATATTACTTATGGAATTATCCATACTCCCAAAGTGAATTCTTCTGTGCCCTCTACCATAAGAGAAGGAAGTGTCTTCAAATTTGAAGCAGCAATATATTATCTAGACATTTTCTGTGTTGAAGTGTTGGATTTTTTTTCCTTTTTGTTCCTTTTCCTTTGCTCCATTTTAACAGCCTAGAACTAAAAAGACCTCCAGAATCAGACCTGTATTCCCAGTTCCTTTCACTATGAGTAGGTCTAGCACTCCTTTTCTAGGGACTACCCAGTCACCAGTCTCCAGACCAATCTCATCAATCCATTATAGTGGAGAGAGGAGTGCAAGAGAAACAAAAAAAAGAGAGTTCTAGCTCCAGCTAAAAGAAGAAAAATCAAGCTATCCGGCATTTATTTATCAACATTGGACAGAAAGTGATAGAGTCATAAGCATGGATATTACATCTTTTGTCTCATCTGAACATCTCAGACACCAAAGAAGAGCTAGACAGCCCCTGGGTGAATATTCTTTCTCATACTGTGACTCTCAGGATATTGGCTGCACAGAGACAGCCAGGGAAGGAAAGGTGTGCTTAGGAGAATTCAGTATGGAAGGTCATAGCTGGAAAAGCAATTTCAATAACCCTAAATTCAGATATTCACATATTGAATAAGTATACTCCTATGTAGTAGTAATCAGGACCTAACCACGTTTCAGGTATTCTCAGTAGCTTCCTTTGCACAGAGCAGTTCAGCTGGATTATGGGGAAGCTGGAGGTTGACTCAATACATGTGTTAATATGCTTCGAGAAATTATGCAAATTAGTGCTATGCCTGCTGGAGAGAATCAGAGAGAATATGATTTTTTGGTTGTGAGAAAACCTTCTGCAGAAAGAAAGTACTGCGAGTAACTGTTGTAGCCACTGCCTGTGTTAGATCCAGTGATTTACTGACATGGCACTCCAGAAAACCCTGGTTCCTGTCAGAAGTTACAACACTGGTCAAAGACATGGCTTTCAGCTGCAGTCAATGTTACCATTAAGTCCCACAAGAACATAATGAATCCATGAAATAAAATTAAAAAGCACTAAATAAAAAAGCAAGAAAGGCAAAGCTGAGGGCATCCATAAAAGACATTTTAAGTCACAGACACATCATTGGATCATCTCTTGGCAGATCAAACACAACCATATTAAATATCTGTTAAAGGCTGTAACAGTTCCTGAACCTATCATACCTCTGGTCCAAAAAAAGGATATTTACTCCTGGCTGAAGTGCATTTTCACATGCCCACCTTAACAGCAGCCATATGCATTCAGCTGATACCATTAAACTTGCTCCAGCCTGGAACCCCAAGTGTCTCTTCTGTCTTGTGTTGACACGTACTGATTATTTAGGAATCATAGACAAGCTAACAACAAGTGAAATTTTTAAATAAGTCTTCTAAAAGGAAAAAGAAGAATATGAGCTTGTGGAAACGGCCAGTAGGTCCTTTCAATACAAAAAGTTCAAAAAGGATAAATGCAAGCCTCAGTCTCTGGGAAGGCGGACATTCTTTCAATGACACAGGCTGGGGAGTGATGGCATGGGGAGCAGATATGCAAAAAACAGTCCTGAGGGTCCTGGTGGGAAGTGAGATGAAAAAGCAGTGACTAGGCAGAAAAAAGCCTTCCAGGCTACCTTAACAGAAGCAGAGCCAGTACACTGAGAAAAGGGATTATCCTTCTATTCAGCATTCTCTAGAGTATCATGTCCATTGTTGGGTCCCCCTATACAAAACAGTTATTGAGAAACCGAACTATTCAGCATGAAGCTGTGAGTAAGTTGGGATGCTGGAGCATTTGTCCTGTGAAGAGAGGCTGAAGAAGCTGGGCTCATCCATAGAGGAAGAGATGGCTTAGGCCAAACGAAAGAGCAGACCCCAGCTCCTAACAGCAGGTGACCCAGGAACATGGTGTGAGGCATACTGGGGCATGGCAGCAAGACAGAAGACCATGAACATAGATTGAAGTAGGAGCTGTTCAGAGCAGATATAAATTTTTTTCCAGGAGGATAGTCCAACTCTTGAAGAAGTACAGTCTTGGAGGTGTTGAAGACACAACTGGATAAAAACCTTAATCATGTGTGTTTAATCTCAAGATGACCCTGCTTTGAGCAGAAGTTTGGACTAGAGACCTCCTGTGGTCCCAGCCAACCTGACCTATCCTGTGATCATAAATCACAGACGAGAGAGGACAATAAGAAAAGTGATCTTAAAAGTGGCTTTACTTTGTTATAAAAGTGGAAAGTACAACTTGCTTCCAATAATTAAAGCACAAGTTGTTGCACTGCCCATCCCAAGGCTAGGGGGAGTGTCAGACATTGTCTGTTGTGGCATGTTTTTTGCTTACTATATTTTATTTGATTACTTTTTGCATTAAACTTGTAAAACACCACCACCCCACCACCCCTCCCCCGTTGTAATGTTAATAGTTTACTCCCGGGGGGGGGCCTTCCTACCCGACTTGTCAATCCACTTGTCTGTCTATCTATCCCTTATTCCTGACTGTCCCCTGTTCCTCCTCCCACTACCTGTCAATCTTCCTTTATACCAAACCTTTGTTCCCGAATGTTCCCTGTCCATTCCTTGTTATTCAGTCCCTCATTGTTTATGTAACCTTTTCCCTCCCACTGTGATCTTTCATTGGTTTATACTCTGTAAACCCGTCCTTGTTCTCCTCTCCTGAGTTTCCCTCACAGGCGCATTCATCCCCTCCCCTTGCTCCTCCCCCATATATCAGTGGCTGTAATCTGAGATCTGGGCTCTCTTGTGGGAGAACTTTGAGGGTGTAAACGTCTTTGGGAATCCCATGGGAGGCTTCTCTCTCATCCTTGCTCCTGCCCTCGGTGTTTGGGTGTTTGCAGAGCGTGGCTCTGAGCCAGCCCTTGGGTCCAGAGCTCTGCTCAAGGCTGGCCCAGCCCTGGTGTGAGTGCTGGAGACTTCACCTGCTGGGCTGGCAGCCCCTTTGCTCCGACACCACGTCAATTATCCGCAGTAATTTTCTTGCAAAATAACATACTGCTTGGAATATTTAATTCTAAAGGGAGGGAATGAAAAATTAGAAGGGATTACAGACCCATAATGTTTTTTTGGTATAAGGAACAGTTACAAGTTCTAATGAAATTTTTGTGGAAAAATACTATCGGTAACTTACCAATACACTATCTGTGACAATAAGGTTTTGATTTTTATCTCATTATCTTAGGTTGCAATGCAAGATGTAACCAAAAGTATTTATTCTATTACAAACTGTTAAAACCAGGTGTGGCAGTGTTCTTTATGTCTTCCACAAGCCATCCTCCCTCCAGGGGGATTTCTTCTTTTAATGGGCCTCACTTCTGTTAATGGAGTCTCACTGCATAACTGATAAAATTACATAATCCCGTTGTGAGATGCTCCACCCAGGGGGAGAAGCCAAGCATTCCTAACGATATAATCTGAGACTGAAAACACCACAGTCAGCCTTTCTCCACTGGATTCCCAGAGGAAGACCTGACCTATCTACACCACCACTGGACACCCTTCTACAGTCCCATTGCTTCAACAGAACCACATGTGTCACTCCAGGAAGACTGCAGCCACCATCTAATCAGACTGCTACTAACACCCTGACCAACAGGGTGTCAGGTTGTATTTTGACTCTGCCAGTGTTTTTTTTGTACTACTGCACTCTATTTTAATTTTCCTATTAAGTTGTAGGTTGGTTTTGTTTTGTTTTTTTTACATCCTAGTAAAGAACTATTATTCCTACTCCCATATCTTTGCCTGAGAGCTCCTTAATTTCGAAATTATAATAAATCAGAGAGAGGGGCTTTACATTTTTCATTTAAAGAGAGGCTCTTGCCTTCCTTAGCAGATATCTGTCTTTTCAAACCAAGGCACTGAGAGACTACTTGGTTTTGGGGTAAGAAAATACAGAATATTTCTCACAGAAATAAAAGTCTATTCTGACTAGTTTTAAGCAGCTTTCATTGGAAGTGATGATATGTTTCCCAAAGTAGAAAGTAGAAATGAAATACAAAAACTTTTGTTTGAGAATGGCCTAGTCAGCATACGGAAGACAATCTCAAATCAGACCAGGGAATGGGGAGGAAAAAATATTTTATCTAATGTAGTAGCTTACCCCAGTTTACTATGGGCCAATGTTTTTATATTTTTGCCTGAAATCATGTTTTACTTTCCAGAGGTCAGTTGTTAAAAATAAAGTTAGCTGAAACTAGTCAGTGTTTTATAAGAACAGCCTTTATCGAAACCAATTTTCTGCTGAAAAAGCCTGATTGAAAACTTCCAGTAATTCTTTAAACACCTGGTTGAGACTTTGGTTTCTTCAAAAGCTCCAAGAATTTGGTACACATAGGCAACAAAACTTCAGTGTATTTTAACTTAGTTGTTTATTAATATATTTTTAAATCTCTCAACATCAGTTCAGTAAAAAGCAGTATTTTCAAAGCTGACACAGAAACAAGAAAGATTTTCTCGAATCAGTGCTTCAAATGGATTTTTGTTTGAAAATATTAAAACTGCAGAGCTGGAGTGATATAAGTCAGAGCAATTCCAAAAGAATACACACATAGAATCACTGTAATTTAATAAACAAAACAAGCACTAGAGGACACAGGGGAGCACAAAATACAATAATGGCTGATAACATATTGCTGGTGGTATTAAAATGCTTGTAAAACTGTGATTTCAATGCTGAAAATTAAGGAGTTCACAAGGAGCAACAAAAAAGTGTTAACTTTTGTGACTTAAGAATAACGTTGGAATTAACTCTATTTGTGTGTATGAAAATAACTTAGTGGAAAATACCTTCATGACCTGATGCAGGTTTTTTTGCCATAGATATTTTTGCTATCCAGGGATCAATTGTCCATCATTCTTTTGAGCTCAGTAGGGCATTATTTAACAGAAAACTTACCTGAAGTTAGATGGATTTGAAAATTTTTGTCACATGACTCTAATTTTCTTTGGATGAAAAAATATTCTGCTGTGCAATTAAAAACATCAGAGTGATGGTATGAGTATGATGTACTCTAAATGCTAATGAGATCCAAACTGTTGCCATGAACTTCAGAGAAGGAAAAAGCCTAAAGAGATACATATAATTCTTATGAGACTGTTTCCTTTAATCTTTACCCTCAGGTCTTGCTACAATGGAAAATCACATCCAGAGACATTGACTGTCTGACTGTTGCTCATCACAGTCATCAGATTTCCTCAGAGAGGGTGGCAGAAGCTGGTGGAGTTGGTCCCTGTCCTGTACCTGTCCTGTGGATGGCTTTGGGTTGCAGAGCTGTTAAGCTGGCATCCTTCCACAGTACTCAAAATTCATTTTGGCTCCTGGGTGTGTTTTTCTGTTAATCAGTTGCCAATCCATTGTATAAGTCTTTCCAGACTATTTTTTAAAAGTTTCCAGTCTAGCAAAGCAAGGCTGTATAGGCTATTTCCAGACTTTCTGTCTCAGTTGTGTTGGCAGGATCCCATGCTGTGGACATGGAGTGGCAGAAAGCCTGCTCACAAAAGGGAGATGTGGGGAAGAGGAGGGGAAAACTGAAATGTGAGTGCAGAAGAAGGAGCTAAATTCAAAGAAGTTGTCATAACCTTGAAAATGGGTAAGACCATACAGAAACAAGATGGAGTAAAGGATAGTCAGTAGCCAAGGAAGGATTTTGCAAGCTGCTAGCTCACCATTCTCAGTGGTATCCTAAGGAGAAAGTCATAATGCCACCATCTCCTTTACCTCTGGATGCTAATTCTTCCTTGACAGGCAATTCCAGAGAGACAAGCAAAAGGGAGCAAAGAGACCTTTGCTTCCAGTGACAGAAAACTTAGCATTCTGTTGGATAGATAAGTGAAATGCTTGTGCAAAATAGACTGCTGAGACTGAAGCAATACATTCTTGCTTAAATAATGCTTTAATAACATTAAAATGTTTTTATAGATGTCTAAGAATGGCCATCCCAAAAAGTATAGGGTGACAGGCAGCTGCCACTAACCCTTACATCTTTTGGACTTTGCATTATTAACTGGTTAGTGTGAATTTTTTTGTTTTAATCTGTTTTATGGAAATAGATTTCCCTCTTCTCAAGAATCAGAAGACATATTCTCTCACACATACCTGGACATGCACTTTTTTTTTTTAAATCACTTTAAAGCTAGGGCAGAATTTGCAATATTTCAGGTTTTAAACAGGCCTGAAATGTGTGTAGTGGCATGTCAGGCAAGGGTAAATGCAGAGAGATCACAGCAGAAAGTGCAGCTCTGCCTTAGTGCACTTAGAATCGTGTCAAGAGATCTTTGTCCAGTTCTAACAAACCTGCATTTATACACTTAAAGGTCCCACATTTTGTTTGGGGAGGTCTTTGCATATAACCCTATAGTTATTGGTTTGGGTTTTTATTTTACATGACTAAATCAAAGACGATCACAGATTATGCTTAAAGGAAAAGTATGATATTCAATACTGAAAAAGGAAAAGTTGCACAGACTGGAAAGCTTTTCTAAATGAAGGAAAAGGAAAGTTCTTATAATTGCATTTGATTTGTAACATAAGAGTTGTATTCTCAGTGATGGTGAATGCCACCCATAGGACATCAATTAGTTGGGCAAATTGATGGGTTCAGCAGAATTCAAGATCTTTTTCCAACACATATTGAATATCCTTGCTTCCTTCTGTGGCAAACATGTACATATTTCATGTATGAATTTGAAGTTTTTGTTGTTACTATTTGACACACATTTTTGATGATAGGGTTGTGTCTAAATAGGCAGTCTGTGCCCTTCTATCTACTCTCTCAGTAGCAGTTCAGTGTCTGTTTCATTTGACTGATCCTAACCCAGCTGATTTTCATCTGCCACACCTGAGTAAATCTCAGCAGCAGTTGTTGTGTTCAGTCAGAGATGCCAACTGGAAAGTAATCTTTTGATCTGTGACTGAAGTGGAACAAAGTGCACGTCCTGTGTCCTGTGAGGAGTGGCTGAGGGAGCTGAGAGTCTCCAGCCTGGAGGAGTCTCAGGAGAGGCTTTATCAGACTCTACAACTGCCTGAAAGGAGGGCATAGCTGGGTCAGGCCCAGCCTCATCTCTCAGGTACCAAGGGACAGGACGAGAGCTGCACCAAAGGAGGTTTGAGATAGACATCAGGAAGAAATTCTACACAGAAAGGTTGATTATATATTGGAGTGGGCTGCTCAGGGAGGTTGTAAAGCCACTGTCCCCAGTGGTCTTTAAGGAAAAACTGGACATGGCACTCAGTGCTGTAGTTTGTTGTCATGGTGGTATTAGGTTATAGGTAGGAATCATCTCAGAGGTATTTTCCAACCTAATTGATTCTGTGAAAAAAGAAAAGTTAGGAATTATTTTTTTTTCCTTTTCCAGAATATTCATATGACAATTGAGAAACCTTAATTTGTTTTAATTACTTGAAAAATAGTCTAGAACTACTTCATCAGAATTCTTTTGTGAATATCAGTAGTCAAAATTTCTATATTTTTGGTTACTTACACAATTTATATGTTAATGTCTTTTGTGATGGATTGATCTGTATAATAAAGCATCAAAAATTAAAGTGTAGAAAGGAATAGAAATAATAAATATGTTTCAGCAAACATTTTAGCTTAGGTTTGTCTTTTGTTTTCAAATCTGCCATTTTAGAAAGCTTGATACCTTTAATTTTTTTAAAATGAGCATAAAAGGATGTAAACACAGCATAAGTGACATTTTCCTGACTCAGTATTTGCAGGATACAGAGAACACTCATGGAATTGATGATGCTGTGAAAGACTCTGCCAGCAAAACACATTTCATTGTATTCTCAAAATCTATGGGTATGTTTTGACACCAGCAAAACAACAAAGTTCCCTCTACAGTGGGCTAAATTCACAAGACAGAAACATGCCTTATGAATAGTTCTTCTTTTGGCTGGGATAGAGTTAATTTTTTCCTAGTGGCTGGTACACTGCTGTGTTTTGGATTTGGTATGAGAATAATAATAACACGCTGATATTGATGTTTTGGCTGTTGCTGAGTAGTGCTGACCCTAAGTCAAGGACTTTTCAGTGTCCTATGCTCTGCCAGTGAGGAGATGTACAAGAAGCTGGGAGGGAGCACAACTTGGACAGCTGACCTTAACTGGTCAAAGTGTGTATTCCACACCACAGAATGTCATACCCAGAATTTAAACTGAGGGGAGTTGGCCAGAAGGGGCCAATAGGTGCTCAAGGCCAGGCTGGGTATCAGTCCAGGTGGTGAGCAACTGTATTGGGCATCACTTGTTTCTCTTGGGTTTTATTCCTCTCTGGTTTTGCTGTCTCCCTTTTCTTTGCTATTATTTTTATTTGTTATCAAAAATAATTATAATAGTTATTTCAGTTAGTAAATTATTTCAATTAATAAATTATTATCTTAATCGATGTCTTTTACCTTTTTGTTCCAGCTCTCCTCCCCATCCCACTGAGATGGGAGGGGACAGGGATGAGTGAGCAGCTGCTTGGTGCTTAGTCACTGAGTGGGGTTAAACCGTGACATGACCTCACATTAGCTAGGGAAGAACATTCTTATTTCAACAATTTGAAAGAAATTGATTAAAATATGTTGGCTTATAAAACAGGCTGGTTTAGACATGAGGGCATGTCTACAATTTATAAAGCACACCTTAAAATTATGGTACACTGAGGGGAAAGTAAAATCATGTAACGTGCCAGAGAACAGCCCAATAGCTTCATTGCTGGTGTGGGGTGTGCAGCACTCCTGCATTGCAGTTGCCTTCAATGTGAGAACAGGCACCATTTCACTAGTTGCTCCCATTTGGAAGTCTAATATACCTAGACCCTTGTAGTTTTTACACTTCTACGTGGATGTACCCCAGCTGAGGCAGACTCAAGGAGGACTAAGTGCTGACTTAAGCCCTTAATATAAGACTTCTGTATCTCTTGAAGATGCCACTCAGAAAATTGTTCACTTGTTTTTGCCACATCTCTCAATAAAGTGTACAATTTGGATGTTTTATTTCTGGTGTTATGTTCTGAATACTTTTGCATAGTATAATTTCTTGTTAATTGTACTGAGTATATACTGCCATGTATTGCTTGATTAAGATGTGGAGGTAAATTTAATATGCATATATCACCATTGAAAATATTTTCTGTTCATTCTTCTACTCTGAGTAGGTGTTTGCATTGGTTTCTTCTGCTTTTGATGATGTGTCACAGCTGCTTCATTTCCTCCTGAGCTGTAGAACTGGGAATTTACATTAAATATCTGTCATTCTGTAGTAGTACCAAGGATCTTGGCCTTGAAAACTCTGTTATTCACTCTTTCTAAAAGAGAATATGCATTTTTTTGTAAAGAACATACAGAGCTTTTCAAAAGTAAGTAGGACTAGAGCCCAAATAAACTGTGTTTCTTTTGCTTCAGCATTACAGCCTGCTGCCATGAATTTAAATTTCTACCGGACACCCAAGACTGCAAGGAATGCAGAGTTTCATATCACGTGTCCCTGGTTTTGGCTTCAAGTGAAACTTGGTATTAATTAAAGATTCTTGTCATGATCCTTAACACAGAGAGAAAAAAAAATATTTTGTAGTTGTTTAGTCAGAAGTGAATGGATAGAAACAGTAATAAATATAAGAAATACATAACATACAGAAAAAATATTACTCTGCTCTCCCAAAAAGGAATCATACTTGCTTCCTTCTGTGCTTATTAGGGGGAAATAAAGAAAAAAAATATGGTACTTTATTTACAAATATTTTTGCTTTTTGAGACTATGGATGATTTGTAAAGTATACAGTTTTCATAATGTCCAAGACACTGACACAAGTTCTTCAAAGTAGTAATTTCTGGCATAGAAGTAAGTGTGGTTATGTACCATTTATGCTGTTTTAAGCAATTAGCAGCAAATACTGTTATCTCCAAGTGTATTGTGGAACACATGCCCCTGAATTTTAAGGACTGATCACTGAGTAGTAACTTTCTCAATCATGGCATGAGAGTAATTTGGGGTAGGTGGTTCTGCTTGCTATCGACATGGGGAAAACGCGAGAGGCATGAGTCCAAATGTCAGCAGCAAACCAAAGAGTAGATACTGAAGCTACATGTATCATCTTTCTTTCCTCAGGTCACTTCTGGATGTCTGAGTTGATCTGCTTGCACAGTTTCTGATTGCTCGTTAGAAGAAAAATATAAATGCTGGCTAGGCACAATTTTCTCCTCCCAAAGGAAGATAATTATGAACATATCGAGCAAGCACTGTTGATGCAGCTACCATTCCCTACAAGTTCTTGGTCTGAGAAAAGAGGATATTTCCAGAGCTGTAGGAAAAAGACTATGCATCAGATTACTAAAATAAATCAGTGGGTCAAGAATTTAAAATCAGCATGTGACCATCATGAAGCTAATGCTGACTTCCCTTCATATCTAACAAAGCAACCATTTACCACCTGCCATTGACCATAGAAATGAGGATGGTTACTAATCCCCTTCTGTTAGCAGTTTGTAGCCAGTCTGTTTGAATTTAGAATGTCAGTGGCTGGATCTGATCTTTGAGACCTCAGTGTCATAAAGAATTTTTCACACCATACTACCCATTGATCACAAAATTGATATGCCATTGATGGCTTTGTACTTCCTATTAGGATGACTTGGCACTTAAAGGCTATGCAGTTATATCAGGGCTTTTCAGAGCATATATATACCTATACTATGCATGAAGATTTGTTGAAATAATACATCATGATAAAAGACTTATTTTTTTTTCCTCCTGAATTTTGCATAACTTGCATACTATCAAGGCCACTTAATGTCCCTCAGCTCACCGCGTTAAATGTATGACTCAGAACTTCTACAGCACCTCTGTGGATGCAGAAAAGAAAATACATTAATTTCTAGATTTTTCCTATGCAACTAAACAGCTTGTTATTCTTATCATTATCTGGGGAATTGTTCATTCCTTTAAGGCTAATGAAGTTGAGAGAATTTATCCATCAGCCAGCTGAATAGCTGAAATATGGTGACAGAATGTGTATCTATCTGAAAAAACCTATCTAGCAACTTCTCTGCCATTTACTAAAATTACACGCTTTTTCAACCTTATCATATGGTTCAAATTAGAGTGTCTGCATGAGCCCATTGGTGCTGTGCATGAGTATTGGGGAACAAAAAGATAATACTAAACCTGTAAGCCTCATTTGAATAGCAAGGTCATGTGAGACATTGGGAAAACTTATATCTCAGGTAAAGAAATCTCTCCTGCATGTTCTCTATCTGCCTTCTCTGCCTGAATACTGAGCAGAGCTCCTGACCTTCCCACAGAAATGTACACATGGATCTAGCTCAAAGTGTTACACTCCCAAGAAGGAGATTTGTGCTTGCTGAAATGCTAAAAGCACAGAAATCAAGAGCAACTATCAAACTTAAGACTTTGATATCAAAGTCTACACCTAAAGTTCAGCAGCAGCTTTTGAATAGTGGTTAATTTTTACAGAACTGGCAGCAGAGAAGGATATGTATGAGACTGGGGTCTTAGATTTTGACCTAGTGATAATTTGGTTGCTAGCAACAACTTTACTGACTCTGCTGATGCTATTGTATTAGATAAGATGCTAGAAATTAATATAAATGGCCAAGAAGCTGTGTGGCTCATAAAAGCCTGAGATCTAGACCAAAGAGGAACAGAAACAAGTTAATAGCAAATGGGGCTGTGTAATATAAACATAGGTATCACCATATGGCAGAAACTAACAGACTTAATTATTGAGAAGTCACATAACAAGCCAGTAAAAACACAATCATAACAAAGCACCATTCGTTATGTTTCTTTCTTATTAATTTATTTAAATTAATTTCTAATAATTAATTAGACAAAGCACATGTAGGCAAAATTTTTTCATCAGTAAAAAACAAACTTCAGGGGTGAAAAAATAGAACTGGTCCTGACTTTGATGAAGACGTGAAATAGACTTTCTGACTTGCTTTCTTCTGGTGGAAGTGGAGGATACCACTAAAATCCTCATGTTTGAAAGTGAAGTAGGAAGAGCTGGAAGTGTGTGTTTATACATATAGATAATGAGATTCAACTCCTTATCAGCTTAACTTGAAAGATCATTTTATCTTTTACATAGCAGCAAGAATATTATCCCTGAAACAATCCAAGTTCTGGTATGGCTATCCACCTTTGTTCAACACAGTGCGATTTTCACCTGAAAGAAATGAGATCCAATTCAGGCTGCAGTGGATTTACCAGGTTCCATCTTCTGGTTTATGGGCTTTTCCTATTTTTGGATGTTTTCTGTTACACTGGACTGTTGAAAATGGTCACAAATATGGTTCGAAGGCAAATCGACTGGAAGTGACTGGAGAGCTGGGGACATTCAAGACCCTGACATACCTAAGAAAATCATTAAGGAGCACCTTACACATTGTTGTGCAGTGATAGCTCAAACACCCAACACCTGTTCAGGTGTAGGATAAACAGAAGGGTGGTATTCCTCTGGATAAAACCACAACTTTTCCATAGAACAACAAACAAGCTACCTAGAAGTACAGATAAAAAGTAATATGAAAATAGGTATAAAGCTGATAATGAGGAGACTACATGATATATGGTATAAGTAGACAGAAACAAATACATTAGAAGCAACAGTCATTCTGATTTCGTCTTGCTATGCATTGAGTCGAAGCCAAATTTATGGTGGCTGCATGGTCTGTGTCAAGAACTGTCTCTGTTCTCCAGTCCTAGTTCGCCCTCGTGGGCAACCCCAGCCGACCTCGACCTCGTGGGAGCTCCCTCCCGAGCAGAGGCAAAGCCTCGGGCTGGGAGCTCCTCAGCTCAGTGGGGTTGGAGGAGGCGAGCAGGACTCGAGGGTCCTCTCAGAAGAGCAGTGCTCAGAGCAAAGGGAGAAGGAGGAGCCCTGAGCCAGCAGTTCCAGTGAAAACAGCTTTATTAACAACATAACAGCCCTGAAGGGTGCTGTGCTCAGGATTGTCCAATACAGAGCTTGCACTTACTTATAAAGGGAAGGAGAGGTTCCTGGGAGAACCAATCTGATCCAGGTAAGGAGGTGGGTTTAGATGTTAGACTTGGGAAAGGACCAAAGGGATTAGGGTATTTAGGGGATTTCCAGAGAGAGAGGCATGGGGAAGGGAGTGGTTTGGGTGATGGATAGGGAATTCTCTGGAACTAGGGGCTGAGTTAGGTATGATGTGACAGGAAAAGGGGCATGGTCTGGGGAAAATGACAGGAGTGTGTGTAGGTATACAGAACTTTCTGGAAAGGTGGAACAAACCATTGAACATGGGGGGAGGAACTGGACAAAACCATTATAACTTACTATAGAAACTGGAATAAACTCCTAAATCCACCACAACAAAGAACCAGTTGCCATTTTTGGAAGATTTAATCTGGAAATACAATTGTGCTTCTCAACCAAGTAACAGACTACATTTAGAATTATTGATCACATTTTGGAGAAATAGATGCAATTAAATCTTTTGTTGCTGCTTATAATGAAAAGGTAGATAAGAAGTAGCATTAAGCCACGGACAATGTTAGTTGAAGGGAGGGAGGGAGCATTAGTGGCTTGGACAGAAGCTAAATGTGATTAATAGACTAAGTTCTGCTTTTAGAGATAATGACAATCCTCTCATTAGGAGAATTTTATTGCAAGTGTAAATTAAATATCCAAAGATTTTTAGAAATTTTGATTTTATTTTTCTTTTTAAATCCAAGATGTCCATGCAAATGGGAAAAAAACCTAAAAGTAGCATAATTCTGAAATTCTCTAATGCCCAAATGCGTAATCTACTGGCTATATCAGGTCAGAAACCTCAGGTTCTCTTTTTGACAAAGACTTTGTTTATAATGGCATTTGCACTTAAATTTTTTGTATACTTTAATCTTCACATCTGACTGAAATATTATTACAGTTTTCAAGTCTGGGTATGAAATTCTAGTACAAACAAGTTCATGCATGCTATTTTGGATACAGGAGCAAAATGTAAAATCTGGGTAAACAAATTTTTTTCTACATTTGACTGAGAGTTAAGTAGGTGCTCTTTTCCACATTTGAAGAAATGTAAGCTTGGTGACAATTGCATTTTTTATCTTTGACTACTATAAACACAAATACTTTCTAGATTATAGATCTGTAAGGGTTATGTTAATTAATGCATCTCCTACATTTTTAGTTACAATTTTCTTTTCCTGCACAGTTCCTAGTTACTCCATGGGCTGGTTCTGGCTGGGATAGTTAATTTTCCTAATAGAAGCTGGTTATGGGGCTATGTTTCAGATTTATGCTGGAAACTGTGTTGATTGCGAATAGATATTTTAGCTACTGCTTACCAGTGCTTACATGGAGTCAAAGATTTGTCTGCTTCTCACATTACCCCACCAACAAGGAGGCAAGGAAGGCACAAGAAGCTGGGAAGGGACACAGTTGGGACAGCTGATGGCAAATGACCCAAGGCATATTCCAGACCATATGGCATCATGCTGAGATTATAAAGCTGAGGGAAGAAGAAGGAAGAGAGGAATGCTTTGAGTGATCACATTTGTGTTCCCAAGTTACTGCCACATGTGATGGAGTCCTGCTTTCCTTGGGATGGCTGAACACCTGTGTGCCTGTGGGAAGTGGTGAATGAATTCCTTATTTTGCTTTATTTGTGTACATGCCCTTTGCTATCCCTATTGAACTGTCTTTCTCTCAATCCATGAGTTTTCTCATTTTTACTTTTCTGATTCTCTCCCCCATCCCACCAGGGGGTTGTGAGCAAGCCTGGTGTGGTGCTTGGTTGATGGCTAGAGTTAAACCATGACATCCAGGGAAGTTATTCAGAGTTACAGAAAAGTTGCCTTCTCCCTTCATGCAGAAATACCAGGGAGGGTATTCTTTACATCATAGAGCTACCTCAGTACCTGGTGCTTCTCTCAGGCCTGAAAACACACTAAGAAGAATATAGTGAACATCAAATGTAGAATAAGCAAATAAATACATTTTCTATTTTCTCTTCTGATGAAAACATGTAAGTACATCATCTGTAGAATAGTTTGTCATATTTTTCTGCTGTTTTAAAAATTATTTTTAGTTTTGTTATTTTCTTTATTCTGAGTATGTTAAAATGGAAGTAGAAGAATCCTCTTTTGTAATTTTAGTACATATTAAATAAGAAGCAAAGACAAACTTATTTCTAAAAATCTCTTGAAAACCACTTTTAGGAGCATTTGGCTTTTGTATTTTAAACCCTTTTAGTTACTTTTATGATAGCTGCTGGTATATGAACACCCAGAAAAATATGTGCTAATAGAAGTCATAAATTCATACATTCTTGCCTTAATGTAGACAAGTGGCAGAGCAAACAAAATACTGTCTTTGCACCTGCCTGATAATGCCGCCATAATATTGGTATCTATTCTCAAAGAAGAAACTTGCCTCCTGTATGAGTTTTCTTTTCCACTTGTGGGCCACTTGTAGGTTTCATGAACATCTTGCTAGTGCAAGGACATTAACAACAACTTTCATCAGGGAAAATGAAATTAAGAACTGATATTGCTCACATAAAAATAAATAAGCTAAGGCTCTTTTAATGTGTATTATGAAGGAACAGTTGATAATATAAATGTTATGTTTCATTTTTCGTTTATAGCTATATAATTTCTCTTGCTGAACTGAAGGGTAATTAAGCTGGCCTCAAGTAAAACCTTTACTAAAGGTCAGACTGTTTGAGCTGGCATTGTTGGTCAATAGTGTTTACATCACAAAATTATGGGGCCAAGTGAGGAAACATGTAATGATGAGGAAGGTCATCTGTGTTCCTCTGAAAGACTTGTCTTAATAGAAAAAAGATCTAGTATTAGGTTTGCCAAGTCTTAATGTTGGGAGTGTAAGTAACCTGCCTCATTTCTGGGGGTGGGGCAATGCATTTTTTCTTAAAAAAAGTCTTGCTTGGATTCTCCTTTTGTTTCTCTGTAGTAATTCTATTATTACATAAAAAAGTGTTTGAATTTAATTATGTCTCATATTGCTGAAATGAGCAGGGTGTGTTTTAAATAGAAAGAGCCTTACACAAGAATAATGGCATGTGATTAAATTTACCTTTAAAAATACTATTTGTTTTTTCTGGTATAAATCTCAGTTTGTTCTAGGGTGGAACTGTGCATTATTCAAAGAGCATCTTATCTCAGAAAAAAAACCCAAATTCACATCAGAAAAATCAATTCTTCATGAAGACACTAACAGCAAAATACATTATTAATTACTTTCTTGTTGTGACAGTTCTCTTCAGAAAAAAAAACCCAAACAACCAAAATCAAAACAAAACCCTCACACCCCTAAGATTCTGGGATTCATATATTTTTAATTTTCTTGTAGATCAAAAACATGATTAGATGCAGCTTTTGAAGTCTCATTCAGTGCTGGATGCTTGTGCACTGTCACTGTCTGGACTCAGCTCCTGTGAGGATCTGGGAGTCACTTCCCTGAGCAGAGCACATGTGGAGCTGCTGCACTCCAGACCCTGGCCTCTTTCATTCCTAAATGCTCTGCCGTCCCTCAGCCTAATTGTACTTGAAGCACTGAAATTTATGTGTTCCATGTGACATGTGCAAGGAACTAATTGAATTTTTGGGTGAAATTTGTCTAAGTACAGAACGTATATGCAGGAATATTTTTTTTTCTCTTCTTTCTTTGTAACATTTAATAACATGTAACCATATGGTCATTTTTCTTGGGTTTGAGTATCTAATGATCAAATTCCACTGCGGCTATTTGGCTAAGAGCTAAAAAGCCTAAAATAAATGTGTGACCTTGACATTCAGAGACCTACTGCAAATGCAGATGAAAGGGCTGGAAGAATATATGCCTAGATTTTTTTTTCCTCCCCAGTAATACAGAGAAAGTTTCTATTGACTGAGAGTCAGAAAAAGATGTTCCTGTCCACGTTTCTACAATAACTTTTAGTAAGTAAAGGCAGCAGAAGTAACAAGTTACAGAAGTGTAACAGTATTAAGAGGACAAGGCAGATTGCTTCCTAAAATTTCAGTGATTGTTAAAATGACCCCCTCCATTGCTACTGCTGTGCATTTTAGCAAGCACCATAACTGCTTGTCAACTGTTTAATCTCAGTCAGAAATACAGCTCAAATAGTACTAAAACTAATTTGGAAAATTAAAAAGGAATTTTATGTGGGTTTTTTTTTTGTTGGGGAGAGGCAGCAAAGGAAACAGACACTGAGACAGAAAGGGTAATTTGGTAGAATTGTCCCATATTTTCCCAAGCAGGAAGAGGAGTTCAGAAGACAAAAAGATGAAACAGGACAAGGTGAGGATGGCATGGAAAAGGGAAATCTGGGATGCACCTTCAAAAACAAATGCATGCTAGGAATGAAATGTGTGTGTGTGTAATATCTGTCTTCCTTCATGAAAACAAGAGCAATAAAGGTCCTTGCCTCTCCAGCTGTCTTATGGATTCTCTACATACTTTCCCAGGGAAACTGGAAATCTTTGCATACCTTTCCTTTACTGGAAACAAGATCTGATGGATCCCCTTGCCACTGCAGGCATCCAAAATTCTCTCTCTTCTCCCTGCCTGATCTCAGTGGCCAGTGGTTTAGTGGCTCTTCTCTTGTCAGCCAAAGATGCATGTGGGGAAGGACGAGAGAAGGGAGGACTGAACATTTCCATTAACCCTTGGGTGTTCTCGGGGAGCAGAGGCAGCAGGGTCTAGGGTCTCTGGTATGCTAAAATTGCCTGAGTCCTTCTCTCTGTTGCTATCTTCATGATAGCTATGATGTAAACAACCACAAAGCCTCACTGTGTCAACTGCTAGCAACTGACAGGATCACAGACTGTAAGCACCTAACCCCAGGCAGGGAGGGTGAGGACCAAACAAAGAGAATGAAGCCATTAACACTCCTCAGCAGTGCATTGTTTTCTTCCTGTACTCATCCCTACGAGGTGTTTTCATTAATGAAAATCTCCTGCCGAGAGGATGGGAGCACTTAACACCTACTGAAGAAGTTGTCTTGAAGTGTTGATTTCTTCCAGACTAACTAGATGCTTTGCAGTACTGTAGTTGCCCTAAAATTGCATGACTGCCCAAGGTGCTGGAGAGAAGACTGAGCTACTGGAACCTCTTATTTTCACCTGTTGGAGCCTTGCTTATCTTAACTGTCTGACAAGGCTCAAGATCCAACAATGTAAATGAAAGCTATGTTAACAAAATCATTTACCACTGAGCATTCAGGGTAAAGAGATCTTTGGCCTTGACAGTTTAGCAAGTATGGAAGGAATCCTTTTGAGGAAAATTACAGCTTGTTGATATTGTTAAGGACAAAGTACTTTATTTCCTATGTCTTCACATTTGCACCTGGGCAGGAGCTAACTGATTTAATGATATCCTAAGAGCCCTATTACATTAATATCACAAGTAAAAGAAAAAAAAACTAAATCAAAGGACTTTATCTAATCTCCCTGAAACCTGTCTAATCTAGGACAAGCTGTCCTTGGTCTCGAAAGTCTAGACAGAACTTTACATAGTGATATTATGTGCTATTAGTGCTTAAAATCTTTGCAGTGCCGATCCTTAAACCCATGATGAGTGGACTTTTCCAAGACATCATCCTTCTGCATTGTCTCTACATCAAATTCTTCACCCCGTGTCCACTTTTGCCATCAACAGCATGAGATAATTTGATTCCCAATCACTTTCTGAGCTTTTCTACGGTTGGTCACTTTTTCCTTTCTTTGGGAAAGAGAGGCAGATATAATCTTTCTTTTGAAATGTCACAGAGCAGAAAAGTTCCAATCAAACTTTGGGTTTCCCCCAGCCCCAACAGCTCATGAAGTTAACACAGAGCAGATATCTACCTTTTCTTTTGCTTCTGCCTCTGCCCACATGGCAGTTTTCTAATTGCCATTTCATAGGCCTTCCCAAGCCCTTTAGAGATGATCCAAAGCACATCTGGGAAGACTCTTGCGCTGACTTGCTCATGTTGCATACAACAAATAGTTGTTCCTACATTCCCTGAACTTGTCTGATTTCAGCCCAAAGGGATGTAACTACTTGCCTCCAGCTCACTGATTTTTCTGAAAGTCAAGTTTGCTTTCATTTTGCTAACACTTCACTTGATAACAACATTAATTTCTAAAGTCAAGATAAGCAAGACCTGAGATCTCTTCCTCTCTCTCCAATTTAGCAAGATACCTGCTGTCAAAGTGAAGACATACAGGTAACAGTGAAAATAGCAATGGGTAAGGAGATGGAGGGGAAACCTGACAATGTGGTATGGTTTGATTTTCATTTTAAGAAGGGCAGATGTAGGAAAAAACCCCACAGAATTCATATGCATGACCAGTAATAGTTTTTATGAGATATTTGACTTTTAAACCCTTTGTTCCAACTGGAGCATGTAGGCTTCATAGGCACTTATGTATTTGGTAGATGAGATTTTGCTACTTGTGGTACTAGAGTACTAATGTAATGAAGCTGGAAACGTTAAGTTAGGCAGTGAAAGATCTCCTCCAGCAGCTCCATTCTGCCAGGGAAGTCCACTTGTGTAGCTTGAAAGAAAGGCCTACTTTACAAACCTACTTTTATCAATGTTTTCTGCTTTGATGTGTCTTCTGTTTTAGCAGGCCAACTGTGCTATGTACAGTTTCCTGTTAGAAATGATATTGTTCCTCTGACTAGATTTTTTTAGGTTGATGAAGAGGAGATGAGATCAGCTATCAACTATGACAAAGTCTCATTGCTGTCAAGGGATAAAAATAGAGTAATGTGTACATGCCTAAAGAAGTAAAAATAAGCCTGTGTGTTTGACAAAGGTGGGCTGGTTCCATTGGCTGCTCTTGTCCAAGGTTATCCTGTGTTATAAGTTAATGCAGATGGTTATTGAACAGACTGGGGCCATCCAGCAACACCTAGCAATATCTAGCAACATCTAGCAACATCTAGCATGTGTTCACCTAGCAATGTCAGATAAGAGGGCAGTTGCCTCTAAAAGCCACTTATATATTAATCCACTCAACTGTTTTCTGCTTGTACATCTGGGACTGAGGCAGGATCAGACTCTAGCCATGACCTCACATAATCCTCCTTCTGTAGTGACACCCTTGCATAATACAGAAGAATATTTGCAGTGTCAGGGTCATATGTCACTGGAGTACAAGGAGTCACAAGTGGCATGACTGTGTCAAGTTTTTAAACAAGTGTGACTGGCATGGAGCCTTACACATATCTGTCATATGGCCTTGTAAGAGATAGATTTGAGAAGCCCTAAGCAAGGCTGTTCCCATATGTAAGGTCAATATCACACAACAATAGTGTCCCTGTGAGGTGCTCCAAGGGACAATCATCACATTTGACCATTAGATTATCAAAATGGATGTTGTAACAACATAGTGTTGAGTTTGAAAGAAAATTATTTTCATATCCGAGCCAAGAAATTTTGTCCAGTAACATCAGGAAGATCAGCTTGGATGCCTACAAAGTTCTGTGAGGTAATAATGGCCAGGCAGAGGGCCAGTAGAAATAGACGGTATTGTTATAAAAAATATATATTCATCCCTTTCCCCTTACACTTTGCCTGCTCTTTGACTTTCTGGACTGCAAGTGCTTCAGAGCAAAACTGTGCTTATTGCCTGAGATCAGTCATATTACTTACTTAATTAATGGCTGCTAATGATAAATAGGAATAATATAAAACATTAATGACTTTCTTAGCCGTGTCTGCATCTGGCTCTCAGTGAGATACTGCACTTGTTACTGCTGCATCTGACCATATGTTCCCAGGGCAATCCCTCTAAAGTCTTCACAGCAGCAATACACCTGGGACATGAAAGCTGTTGACAAATCCCTGATGTCAGGGCTAGAGGCAAGAGACAGAGAAATCAAGAAACTCAAGAGATGTATGAAACAAAAAATGGTAAAGAATAATGAAGAGATAAGAAATCCAGGTAGCTAAAGATGAACCCTGGGACAAGGGACAGGCAGGAACAAAGCAAAACTTGTCAAGCTGGATAACAGTGAGATTCTACAAAACACAACAAGCAGTGGACATAGTGATGAGATTAGTTTTACAAGCCAACTCTTAATCCCAGTTTTGGCCAAATGACTGACTGCAGTTCAGTCATCTTGATGGATAGAGCAGCATCTACCACACTCTGGCAAGGATTTGGGGCTGATAAGAAATTCTTCCCAGAAAACAGTAATAAGATATGCACCTCTTACATGTTCCCACATAATGATGATGTAGCAGGATGCTGATGTATTAAAAAAGCCATTGAAAACAAGCAGTATTTTGCAAGTCTTTGCACCTCACTGTAATAATAAACAGTAATCAGTCATTGTCATTTTCCCATAGTTTTCCTTCTGAATCTCTAGACTAATCTTACACCAGAGCATTCAGGTCTCATTAGCTTTCAAAAAGCTGCAGTAGTCACTTCCCCAGAAATGGCAAATTTACAAAAAATCCATTTTAAATTTTTTAAAATATTTTTTATAATAGTCAAGCAGGAATGATTGATTGTACAAAATTCTAGTGCCCATGTCATTCACAAGACCAGACTACCACAATGAATCCCAAAATGTGCAAAGCCATTTTTTTTCATTATTATTCTTCACTTTCTAGTTTTGATCCCATTCAATTTCATTCCTTCACTATGTTGTCAGTCTGCATTATGGTGGGGAAGACCTTCAACAAAAGAATTCTTGCCTGTGGTGCAGTCCTAACCCTTCATTCAGTCCCCAGTAGAAAGAATTTCTAAATGACTGCATGTTGCAGGAAACCAAACCTTAATCTTCAGATGCAAGTCTAAACAGATGATAGTACTTTCCAATCTGCTACGGAAACAACATATTTTAATTAAGTATAAGGTTTAATAAAATTTTCACTCCTTGTACAAAAATGCATAGTGATTAACAGACAGCTGACAAGACAACACTAATAAGTTCTGATTAAATGCTTTTGTTTAGTATTTTCAGTCTCTACAGGGAATTAATTACTGGAAATGAAAAAAATGAAGGTTCATGTCAATTAATATCCTTGAGAAAGTGGAAGGTAATCAACTGTATAAATTACAGTGGCATATGCAGGTTAGCCTGTGGTCAAACTTTGTACAACATACTGCAGCCAGTTTTTGAGATGGTTAGACTGAAATGCATGTGCAGGGTAAATCTGTTGCAACTAGCTGCTCCATAGTTTTAGGTAATCAGTGAGCAGTTGTATTCAGACAAAGATGCCATTGTAACTTTTCTTCACCTCGTGATTTTTTTTAATGACGTTTACCTATTAAAAATGGCCACTACTGTAGTTGCAAAGCATATATTTACATAACAGTTTCATACCCCATATTGCTCTTTAAATAAGCAAATCACCTTCTAAGGCAAATCTACATGGGAATATACATGAGAACCAGATATCAGGCAGTGGTAGAGTACTAATTTACCTATCCAGAGCAGTGTTTCAGTTACTCCTACTGAAACCATTCCAGCTAAATTGAGGTAACAGGTATTCCAACAAATGTACTCAAACAGGCTTTATATAAAACTAGTGAAAAAAGAGAAAATGGACTGCTTTTTATTATCCATAGTTCTCAAAGAGGTGTTAGTTCAAAAATTTACCTGGGCAAATTTACTTGCAGTAAGTTTGGTTAGACAATCATTCAGTTGAAATTTGTGATTCTGGAATTTTTGCTCCTCTGAATGATTGCATTAACATCACACAGACAAAATTTCCCTTGAAATGACTAGAATTTTTTGACAAGGACTGTAAAATCGGGTCCTATACCACCCAGAGTATTTTGGCTAGGAGTTGTCAGGGAAATGGTGTTCCTCAGCTATTAGAGCTACTTAAGTGCATCACCACAAGCACTAAACTGGGAACAGTGTATCTTTAAAATGCACTTAAAATTCATAGTTTACTGACCAAGATTCTCAAGATCAGTTGCTGAAGTTTTCCTTTAAGTATGTTGGAATCCTCTATATTAAACTGTGAATATTGGTAAAAATGTCCTAGAGAAGACAATGGAGCTTATGCTTGCTGAAGAGACTCAAAATGACAGAGAAATGGGAAAATCATAGAGCTTGAGGTAAAACAATAAATGCAATTGTGATATCTCGACTCGTTTGCATTACTTTTTCTCACTGCAACTTATTTTTTCTTCATGAATAACTGTAAAGCATTGTCATTGATTAACATTCCTGAAATGTTTAATGTATTTTCTCATTTGCAAATATACCCTTGAAGATGTTTAAAAAGTAGGGCATACTGTTGAGTTATATAAATATAGTCATGAATTAAGTTTTGACCTATGTAGGATTCTGAGTGGCCTTAGTTCCTTCACTGCATAAGTACTTGAGGGACTGTATACCTTCCAAGCAAATGCACAGCACCTGATTTGAAGAAAAGCCACTTAAAATAATTTGCATGTTGGCTTAAAAATAGCAAGATTTGTTATACTCCTTACAAATTCCTTGTTGCAGAAGTTTCCGAATAGAAACTAGAGGGTATGCTTGATGGTACCATCTAGAGAAAATTTGGTTTTACACATATCCTTTCTTCAGCAGTCCCATCTCTCTTCCATCACATGCCAGACCCAAGAAGTTGTGCATATTCCCTTACTAATGCTGGGTTGCTATCAGAGAGATCAGTTTATTGATCTTAGTATCAGTGCACCAGCAAAAGGAAGGGATAGTGGGAGGAACAATTTAGCTGATGCTGGCTATGAGAAAAGGTCAGTAGCCCAATAGCCTCACTGTCATGAGAAAACCTGTCACTACTATTGATTAGGTCAAATCTGCATTAACAAGTTTTGGTTTTGCCAGTAGCAAAACCAGCACTCTCAATAAATTTTATATTGGTTCAAAAAGCAGACGAAGATTGTGACTGAAATCTGTCTTTGTAATTCAAGATCATTAGGCTGATGAAATTCAAAGTAATGTAAAATAGCTGTAACTTCTAGATGATTTATGAAAAATGCTTGTTTCTAAAAATATTGATTTACTGTACTCCACAGTTTGTTTACGCTGGTGTTCAGCTAGCCTTACTCCTCCTTACCACAATTTAATCTGCCTTCCTGTGTATTAAGCTTTTTATCCATTTATATCTGCCCAAAAAGCAGACAAATTTTCCTCTGCAAAGCAGTGATCTCTTAAATTTTTCTATGCTGATGTGAATCTTCATATTTAAAGGCTTTTTATATTACTCAGACATTATAAACAAACAAGCAAACTACCCTCCTTTTCCCCTCCCCTCTCTCCACCCCAAAAGATTTGCATGGAGTCTGAACACAGGAGTATTTCTCCAAAGGTAATGGACATCTTTCTCTAGGATGATCTTGAAAGAGACGGTTTTCTTTCATTTCTCTATTAGGCTTGGAAACTTCTGGAAAAACAATAAATTATGGGGAATCACCACTCCGATCTTTTATAACTGATGCTAGTTAACATATTTATATATTTTAATTCAAATAGACTCATATTTAATGCTTATATTTTCCTGTCTTAAAAGAGAGGAAGCAGAAAAGGGGAGAGAGAAACTTCAACCCTGAAACCAGGCCATTCATAATTATCAGAGTAAGTTTCTCAAGCAAAACTTTTTTTTATTTCTACAAAAGATAATTTTTTTTTCAGTAGCACTAACATACTAAAAAAAAAGTCCACCTAGGTATTATACAGACAATTATTCATAAAATAAAACATTTTCTTCAGGAGTCTGTACATAATAGAGAAAAATACCAAAATTCTTCAGTTTTTAGTACAATTTTCTGTAATCTTTCTATACTCCTGATTGCAGACTTAAAGTGACTACTTAGTCAAAAATAACAAAAAAGAATAATTTTGATCCACAAGTTACTTTTCTGACTATGTCTTAATTCTAATTTTTCTGTTTAACACAGACCTACCTGAGAAACAGTGCAAGTCAAAGTATGCATCTTGCTAATTCTCTTAGTGGACTAGTATAAGCAGCTTTTTACATAATGGTTTGTGTAGTCAATTAGCAGAGTATTAGCTATAATAGATAACGTTCTTACTAAGACCATATTAATTAGAGCTTAAACATAGCTAATCTGAGACCTATATTGAATTTATATTATTATGTAAGCAGAATGTTTCCGTAGGCAAGTAATTTCCTTCATAGCATTTTAAGGAAAAGGAAATCCCA
Organism: Anthoscopus minutus; assembly: GCA_013399455.1. Taxonomy (NCBI): domain Eukaryota; kingdom Metazoa; phylum Chordata; class Aves; order Passeriformes; family Paridae; genus Anthoscopus; species Anthoscopus minutus. Next base: position 36,071 of record VWYI01028837.1, read on the forward strand.
ACATCTGAGATATAAACATGGTGATTTATCAGAGTATTGCAAACCACTTAATGTTTCTTAAAACTTGAGTGTGCCAGACTGTACTACAAATATAATTATGGGCAGCAAAGGGCACAAAGATTGAATACCTTTTAAATTTATTGGAAGAGAAGGGATGGAATTGCAAGCTAAGAAAATGTCTGCAAGTATTTAATGGATGTATGCTGCTGCTCCTTATTTTGCCTTGAGTTACACCACAGCTCTGGAGTTCTCTAGTCACTTCTTTTCATCAAAAGAAGAGCTGGTATGTCTGTGTGGACACATTTTTTAGTCATAACATGAATTCACTAGTTACGAGAGAAACTTTCTCTGAAAATAATTAGGAATATTTTCTTATACCGATTAAAATTAATTAAAATTAATTAGTTGCATGAATTTATGGCCTCCTTATTACTTTGCTTAGCCATTCTGCAATATAACCAAAGCTTAATACCTCTGGTAAATCAGCTACCTGAGGGAACACTGTGGGCAAAAACAAAATAAATGTTTAAATTGTAGATAACCATGAAACTAAGTAATTGCAAATTTACAAGCAGAGAAAATTTTGGGACAGTATCAAAAACTGTATGGCAGTGAAACTAAAATGCCGCCATCTTATTTCTGCTATGAATTGTAGCATCGCATCGCTGCTGTTAGTAGAAAAAATGTGACTAGTAATAGGCTGATAGGGCCACAACATTCCGTTGTCTAGTTACACCACTGAGAATTATTTCCATTTGCATGCCAGAAGACAAGTGCTTCTCATGGTTACTGAAATGAAGTGGAAGAATGAGGGCTAATATGGTCGTAAATGCTCATGCCAAGAGTCGCATAGGTGACTGGAGGCACACTAGGCAGGTTAGCACTGTAACATCAGATGCAGGTTTGACAACCTTTTGAATACATACTCCCCTCTCCCATTTTTATTGAGAAGTCTTTTTCGCACTTGTAGGAATTTAAATTTTTTTCTTTTTAGTGAAATATCCCTTCAAGCATTATGGGATAATTAAGTATCAACCATGCTCACTCATATCTAAAAATACCAGCCGGCAGTGCTTTAAAATCTCCCCAATGTATGCATCATTATTTTTGGAACGTGCTATAATTTCACCAATAGAGGTCACTAAACCACTGAGAGAGAACCAGTGTTTGGTGGGAACACACCCTAGTCAATCTTCCTAACATGCTTCGATATGTATTTTCAATGGGACTCTTGCTCAGCTGCTTTGGTAAATATAAGCTCAGTTAACAAAAAGAATAAAAAAAAAAAAAAAAGAAGAGAGTGTATGCTTATGCACTCAGGGAAATGAACTTTATTAGAGATATGAATTACGCAAAAAACTACATTGTTAAAGATACTTCAGTATTAGAACATATTTAAAATATCTGTTACGAAGCCAGTAGCATACATACATGCATAGGTATAAGCATTGCTAAATCAGTTTTTCAAGGTTAAAACAGGCCCTGATTTAAATGATAGTATTTTGAATGACCTGCTGAATTTTTATTTTTCAAGCTTTGTGCTGTTGAAAACCAGTTTTGTGGGGAGAGATTATGAAGAGGAGGATCCCAGAGAAATAACATTTAATGATATTAATACCAGATAGAAGCACATGAGAAACCAAGAGCTGTCACCGACTTGTTCATTTTGGCAGAAACACTCAGCTAATGGAACTATATTAACACATCATTTTCCAACTTTCAACTGTAATGAAAAGCTATTTTTACAAATCATTACTTTCAGTATATGGTGTTTCAGCCACATGGCTTCTATTAGTGTACAGGGGAGTTTCACAACCAAAGCTGCCTGTGCAGCACTGAAAGTGCACCTTTTATGTTGAGCTAATCCCAGAAGGGAGTCAGCACTCGTGCCGGTGTCCTTTTGACCTTTATGCTTTTAATGCATTTTGCCTTAGTAGCAAAAGGTGAAAACCTAGTTTTTATGTTTCAAAACAGTGTTTCAACGCTGATTCTCAGTGAAGCTAAGGAAGGTAACATCAGCTCTTGTGGAAATGTTGAAAGTCACTCGCTCATCAATCAACAACGGCTTTACAAATGTGCTTTTAGAATTGCTTTTCTGGTAGCCCTTTGAAGCTCACCCATATAGCCCTGCTGCCATCCCTCTGAACAACTGTGAACACGTGAAGCTACTGGAGTGGAAGATGTTAATTACTGTCAGCTACTGGAATTTCTCCAGGGACCTCTTGTGGTTGGAAACTATTCCCTTAAGAAGTGTACTAGGTGGTGCGATCATCTCCCCTGTAGCATGCCTGAATCCTCCCTTCTTAAGCAAAAGGTACTTCTCATTCCAGAGCAAAACTCAAAATATTCGCTTTTAAGTATTCTTTTCACAGGACTCCGTAATTTTTTCCAAGCAATCTTAACTGTAGGATCTTTTATTTCTGTGAATAGAGGTCCAACAATAGGGAACAGTTTTTCAGGGACTAGGTATAGCATATATACATATTTTCATTAAAACCTGGGGAAACAAGTCCAAATTTAAAAAAACCAACAAAATCAGAAAACATAGAAAATAAATTGATGGACAGAACTAGTTAGGGCTTTTTTTTTCCCTCAACAAGTAATTTGAGCTTCATTTTTATGGCTAAGAAAAGGCTACACACCTTCCCTCTTGTGTCATCAGAAAAGTGCACAGACCAAAAATGGTATTTTCAATTCTGGTTTACCTCCTGCTATTCGTTGGTATTTTGAGTCTGAACTAGTTAGCATCAGGAGCTTGATGTGATGCCAGCGAGATTATTACCCACAGGGAACCAAAATAATGGCAGATGAGCTGGCAGAAAGATCCCCAAAAAGGGAAAGAACATAAATCCAAGATTCTAAACCTAGCCCTTTACTGTGACAACTACAAAGCACCTTTAATGACTGAACACATCCTTAAATATACCTCAAGATCCCTCTGCAGTAGTTAAACCTTGTAATCACTACCACCCCCGCAACAAGACCAAGTCAGGTCAGTCTCTGGCTACAGAGAAATGAGGATGAAATCGTTAATCTGCAGCATTAACTCCCAGCGTGTGAAGACGAATGCTGAGGACATTTCTCTTGTCCTTTGCTGTAGGTTAGACTGGCATGTGCTCCCCTGTATCACACTCTATTATAAAGTGACACACCAGTCTTTGAAGACCTAAGGAAAACAAGTCACCCTGATGTCCAAGAATGCTGCCCCTTTCCCGTAAGGGCACAGAAGTCCTCATCCATGCCCAGAAGGAAAGTCTAAGTGGGAAGAAGGAAACTGAACAGTAATGGAAAGTAAACATATCAACTGTGAAAACTGCAGTACAGAATTCCTTCCTTGTTATACTTAAGGACAAGTACACTGATATTCAGTGTTTACAGAGGTAAAAGTCCTACAATTACAGGGCCAATTCCCTTTTATGTAGGCCATTAGTGCTGTTGGATCGCACTCCTTCCCAATCCAAGAACAAATGCAGTGATTGAGAAGTAGGTAGAGCTCAGGTGAGGGATTGCTTAATTCTTTCAAAATGGTCACTGCTTAATGGCATAGACCATCTCCTAACTCTGGATCAGCTGCTGCAGGCCTTTAACAAGGCTTGAGGTGGTAACAGAGTGTTCCCCAGCTCATCACAAGTAACAGTGAAGATAAAAGTAAATACACAAACACAAAACTGTTATATACAAAAAGTTTAATTGAAATACCTGTATAAAAAATATGATCTCCATACATTTCACACCGTTAAACAGAAGAAAAAAATCCAAATCCAAGCTGCATAAATGCAACCAGATCACAGAAACACAGCTATTAAAATAAATTAAGGTTTATGACTCTGCCACTCTACCTTCCAGAGCCAATGCACGGAGACTGTACAATGTCAATAATTTAAAACCCTTCCAAACAGCATTACTTTACACTTCTGGTACAATAATACCAGACAAAAGGCATACTGACTAACTTTAAAAAGTCATTCTATTTCCCTTAAATTAGGCTTTGTACAACAATTTCCCATCTTCCAACAAAAAACTGGTAAGGTCAGAAATTCTTTTTTTTTTATTTTTTTTGTAACCAAAAGTTGACAGGAATGCAGAAAAAAGTGCCATGGGCAAACCACTAGAATTCCCATGGGGAGAAGGAGGGGAAAGCACAGTGTTGAATAACTCTAACCAAATAAATTAACCAAATAAATAGCCACAGTTGAAAACTGTGGGAGGTCTTCTAAATTCCAAACAATAAATAACTGTATAGTACACGGGAAAAACCAAGTTTACATAAACACATTATACAGGTATGGAAAAAAAAAGTAGAAGTCCTTGAATATTGCATTGATTGTGCATTCAACATGCCCATACATACTTTAAGACTCGCAGGGTGACAAAAGGCCGGGGGGAGTTGAGAAAGGGGCTTCTCATGCCCAATGGTAGAGATGATAAAAGGAAACATGAATAAATGTTTCTGATAAAGAAGCTGATATACCTGTTCATATTTCTGTGCAGGCTATAAGAAATATTTTGAGCAGCAGAGGTGGGCTGGATTTGTATAGGGCAGGGGGGCAGGAGTGAAATGTCTGTGTTCAAGTATTCCATCACCAGTGGATGGGACTACTTCATTCAATCACCGAACAGGTTCTCCAATGCATCATAGGAGCTGCTTCCTCCAGCACTGAGTCTAAAGGGAGCAAATTCCTATAATGAACTGGATCTTCTTTGGACATAGACAGCTCAAAAAAGAAAGTCCCACTGAAGCAGCTTTCAAAAAGGCACTCAAAAGCAAATAAAATCTAGTCCAGGCTCTATGAGAGCAAAAAAGTTTACCATGTATTCAAGAGGTCACTGCTTTCTTAATAAGGTCAGTCTTTGACAAAGTACTGGCCTGCAACTCCCAAACATCAGCGTTTCCAAAGGAAATCTCTCATTCCAAAGCAGAAACCAGCAAAGGGGGAAAACAAAATCAAGTCCCTCAGACAAAGATTCAACTACAGAATAATGAATGCATTTTTCTAGCCCCTCCTATGTATTGGCAGCAGCACTGTGGTCTTTCTGCTTGAAGCTCCCCCTCCCAGTGCGAGGACCTTAGTAATTCACAGACTCTCATTACTTGAACTTGTGCTAGATACATCAGTATCAAGGGTCCGTAGCCTTATGTCACAGTCCTCAGACTTCACTACATCAGATTTGTGCATCCATTGATGATCAAAAATCTGGTCAAGTGTTGGTCTGTCTGAAGGCCTCAGTGAAAGGCACCATTTGATCAGCTGTTGACATTCTGTAACAAAAAAAAAAGAAAGCAATATTAGACTAAAAAAGTAAAACACAAAAGAAGTAACAAAAATCCATCCACACAAGCTCACATGTACAAGACTATTAAAAAAACCCCAAAACCAGAAAATCCATTAGACTTCTATAGAACTTACCAGGTGAAATTCTTCTCCTGAAGTACAATCGTCCCCTCAAGATTTCTTCATCTTGCTCAAAAGGGATGTCTCCACAAACCATGTCATACAGCAGAACTCCCAGAGACCATACTGTTGCTGACCGCCCATGGTATCTGTGGTATCTGATCCACTCTGGAGGGCTGTATACTCTCGTTCCTGAAAGCAGAAAAAAACCCCACAATTAAAGATTTAAAGTGTTTCCCTATTGTTCGGCTCCCTCTGGCAGAGTTAAATTAAATTAAAAAACTTGACATTTAAGAATAAAAAAAAAAAACAATGAAAAAAGCCAAAAGAAAAACCAAACAAACACCAAAAAACTAAACTGCTTTAAATTTTTCATAAGTCAAAGCCATTAGCAGTGTAATTTCAGGTCATCTGCAGAGTTACACCATCAACAGACTTGGCCCATCCGGTTGTTCTATTTTGTTGCAAGGAATAACACAGCCCCATCAGCTGACTGTTTACTGAGGCAAGCTCCCTTTCACTGACCACGTGGCGTCTGCAGCATCACACCAAAAATAGACACAAAAGGACAAAGGGGGCTGGCAGGGAGGAGGAAAGGGCGACAAGAAGGTGAAACTCAGGTCTGCCCGCATTACACGGGGCTAATCTGCTTTATCCAATTCCACAGTGCAATAAACAAAATAGGGCCGCTTACGATTTCTATGTTTTTAAGGCGCCCCCCCTACCCCCCCCCGGGGCTTCTATGCGGCAGCTTTTCCCAGCCCGCCCCCTCCCCTCCCTCCGGTGCCCGAGGGCTCCTTGGATACCAAACAAAAAGGGGAATTCGTGATGCCGAGGGTCACGTGCAGTGGGGCTTCGGGTTTCACAACAAACAGATGTGAGTGCGGCAGCCGGAGGCGGGGGGAGCGAGACTCCGGTGTTACAGCAGTCATACTCCATGGACTGCGGGAAATGCCCCCTCTGGTCACATGCTGGCTTATGGTCAGCTTCCCACCTCTAATGCATCCGACCCCAGCCGCTGTAGCAACTCATTTCGAGGGAGTGCATTTGTCCCCATCGCTTTAAAATCTGCAATGCGGGATTTCCAGGACACTGGCAGAACGGGAGCGGGGGAGGTACCACTCCAAGTTAAAAAAACCACCGCGTATAAAAACTGCATATCCACACACGGAAACATCCGACACTGGCAAAACCTCCATGTAAACAGATCGCCCTCTAGGAAAAAAACCCCGCTTTTTCCAAGGCAGGGAAACATAAACTGCTGCGTCACTGCCTGGAATCGCTTCTTTCCTGCGCAACTGAACACCCCTAAGCGGCTTCGGGTCCACAGGTTTCCATTACCGATAGACCTGATATGAACCCCCGTGTCAGAGGCTCTGCTTGTTCTGACTGGTCACTGGAAAGGGGCTAAGCAGCAGTTCTAGGGAGGGCGTCATCCCGGGAGGGGTATGAGAAGGGTGGGGGGCACGTACCATCGAAATCGGTATAGACTGTGTCCTTGAGGAGGGCCCCCGAGCCAAAATCAATGAGCTTCAGCTCGCCCGTACGGAGGTCAACCAGCAGATTCTCGTCCTTGATGTCCCGGTGCACCACACCGCAGCCGTAGCAGTGGCGCACCGCCTCCAGCACCTGCCGGAAGAACCCGCGGGCCGTCTCCTCGTCCAGAGCACCCTTCTCCGTGATGAAGTCGAACAGGTCCTTCACCAGCTCGGGGCGCTCCATTATGATCAGGTACCCGTCGGGCCGCTCGTACCAGTCCAGCAGCTTGATGACCCCTCTGAAGCCGGAGCCCACCTTCTTGAGAAGGACGATCTCCAGGGGTACCATGATGCCGCTCTGGGCAGAAAAAGGGGCGCGGGTCAGCGGGGGGTGGCGCGGCCCGGGACACCCCTTCGCTGAGGGGAGGGAGGCGGGGAGGGCGTGCAGGGCGGGGAGGAGGGCGCGGCCGGCGGGCCCCCTCCGCTGCTGCCGCAGTCCGAGGGGCGGGCGCGGCGCTGCGGCGGCGAACCCCCGCCNACGCCCCGTGCCTCACCGGCATCCCGTCGGCGATCCTGCTGCCCGCGTACACGGTGCCGAAGCCCCCACTGCCCAGCACGGAGCCCACCTGGTAGACTTTATCAAACGGCTCCTTCTCCACTTTCACTGCGGAAACAAGAGGGAAAACTCCGCGTTAGTGTCCTTAGCCGCGCTGCGCCCGATAATAACAGTAAAAATAATAGTATTAAAAAAATAGTAATAATGTTAAAAAAGAGCCCACAAACGCTCTTCCCGGCGGACCCGTACTGTGTGCGCTGCCCTGATTCCGACCAAGGCATTATTTTTAAAAAAAAATACATTATCTTCTTCAATTAAGGAAAAAAAAAAACCAAACAAGCGCAGCTCCGGGAGCTGCGAGACGCCGACCCCAACACCCCGGTAACGCAGGGCGGGTCTGCGCGCTCCGGCGCGGCGCTGGCAGAGGACACCCCAGCCCGTACCTGGCTGGAGGATCTTCACCGGCAAGTGGTCCATGCTAGGGCTGCAGATGTGCGCCAGCGAGCCGAACTTGGAGAGCAACATCTTCCGAGGGAAGGAAAACGTCGAGTTAGTTCCCTGCGGCAGCTCCGCCGGCGTCCTCTCGGCTCGGCGCGGCTCTCCTCTCTCCGGAGCCGGCGGAGGGCGGCGGGCCGCCGAAAGCTTCTACGCGGCTCCTTCTTCGGCCGGGAGCGGGAACCCACGGAGTCCTTGGGGGTCCGTCCCCGCCGGCAGCAGTCCAGGCGTCAGTCGCACAAAGTCCTCCGGAGAAACGCAGTCAAGAGAACGCGCGACTCCCGCGTTCCTTCTTCCACCCGGCGAAAGCCGCTGGAGGCGCAGGCAGTCGCAGGCAAAACTATAGCCCTCCGCGGAGGCAGACGAGTCCGGGGGCTTCAGGTCCGCGCGTAGAGCCCGCCCCTGCGGGGGCCGCGGCGGCAGGAGCGGGCTGGGCGCCGCAGGGGAGCCGTGGCGGGCGGAGGACAGACCGCGCCGCCGCCGAGCTGCCCG
>VWYI01028837.1:44830-107719 GCA_013399455.1 Anthoscopus minutus
TCCGCGGAGCGTGCCTGGGGCGCCGGCAACCTGTGCATGGTGGTTGGAGCCGGCTCGTTTTGCCAGCCGGTGCTCCCCAGTAAGCACGCGGCGCGCTCCCTCGCCCTCAGCGGCGATTCCTCCCCAGCGCTGTCCCTTCGCCTCGGCGTACGTCGGCCCCGTGCCAGCGCGGGGGGACGCCGGCGCCTGCCCTCCGCGCCTGCCTTTGTCAGTCACCTCCCCTGTGCGGAAGCCCCGCGGGGCCGGTGCGGCACGACGGCGGGCGCCGGAGTCCTGGCGGCGCAGTTCGGCGGAGCTGAGCGCTTCCCGCCCCGCCGAGGCACCACGCCGGGAGAGGGCACGGCGCTGCTCCGCGTCCCGGCTCTGCCGCCGCCCGCTCCGCCCCACCCCGCCCCGCAGGGGGCGCTGCATCAAAGGGAATGGGGGCACGTCCCGGCCAGCCGGGCTGGCGGGGTCCCTGTGCCCTGGGGCTGCGACCACGCCGGTCACTGCGGTTCGGGCTCTGCCGCTGACAGGCCCGCGGCTACGGCCTTTTCTGAGGGGACACCGAGAGAGTTAGGACTGCCCAGGCGGAGGGAGAATCCCGAGGGCATCCAGGCGCTCTTGCGGAGTGTCTCTCCAACAAAGCTGTGGGCGACTGCTTTAGAATTAATGAGTGCGGTGCTGAGTGGGTAACAGTGATTTAGTAACTGCTCCAGCAGCTACTTAGAGCCCAGCCCAGGTGCGCTGCCAAGGCTGGCGCTGAGGCGGGGAGGACCCCGGCGTTTGCTGGCGGCTTGGCGGCCGCCCCTCCACACGCCGTCACCGCCGGCCTGTCAGCCAGCGCGGCCCAGGTGCGTGGCAGGGAAAAGCTGCGGAGTTGGAGGGAGCGGGGATCCCTGAGGTGAGGGTGGTTTTGGCAGCCCCTCCCACCCTGGGCTCTCGGGGAGAGCCTAGCAGTTGGCATTGTCTGATAATAGTAGTGCTGTAATCTCGGGCAGTCATGCCCATAAACAAAGCAAGGGCTTCTAGGGAGAGGTAATATCTTTTATTAGATTAGACCAGCTGATGTAAAGGTCAAGTTTGCAGGCGCAGTTTCAACCCTTCATGTCCCAGAATGTATTTTTTGAAGATAGATCACTTGGGCTTTAAAGGTTACTACTTCTCATACAGACCCATTTGCAGAGGCTCCAAAATAAACCATTAAGTTTTTTGAGCAGCTGAGGAATTCAGAAGGTTTCATGTTTTTTTTTTCTCCTTAAAGCTAATGATTTGAATTTACGACATAAAGCAATAAAAAAACTAATTTGTTTGTATTTGGTTTTTTAAAATTTTTTAAAATTTGTGTTAGACCCTGCTTTTTAGCTGTCTCAAGTCACATTAATAAAAGTTAATATGTGTAATAGTGTAAGTTCTAATTATTTAGGGAATTAAAACTGCAAATTGTTACTAATTCCTACTTTTTTTTACATGACCAGGCATGAAAAATCATGCATGTGTCACTGGTCTGCAAATGTAAAAACATCAGGCCTTGTCATTCTAACTATATTTGGAATTGTTTAAATTCATCTCTGTGTGTGGCCAGTCTATAGTAAATCAGCAGTACACTTGCCTTGAACCTGTTCAGGAAATAATACAGTTCCCTCAAAATCCTCTTTAGCGTTTAAGCTACATCTTCAGCTGTGTCAGCTGTCAAAAAAACCATGACATACCTTTTTACATCTATATTTGTAGCAAAATGGTAATCTAAAAATCCTGGCATTGATGTAACTTCCAGTATTTTCCTGCCAGTGTGAAAGGGAGGTTATTTTACATTTAACGTAAAAGAAAATAAGGTAGTTACTGTAAAAAAAAGATAAGGAGGTATTTGTCCTTCATTCACTTAATTTTGGCAGTTAGACATTTAATTTGTATACAGCTACAAGCACTCTTGGTTTGACAGAATTACAGATGGATCCCAGGCATAGAATTTACCCTGTCTTTACATATAAGCCTTTCAGGGTTTGTGGTGCTCCTTTTGATCTGGCTTGGAACATGCAGTTCAGTGGTCCTAAACAATTATAGCTGCAGAAATACTTTGTAAGCTAGTTTTAGCCACTTTAACAGTGGCTTTGCAACTATAAATGGAAAATCATTCACGGATAGGATGCCAGTTTGATTTAGAATTCATTTTTCTGTGCAAGGCCCTGAGCAAGAATGAGTTTGTTAGGCACAGAAATATGGAAGGTCCAAGGAAGTTTCTGCTTGCAGAACAGTGCTACATTCAGGCTACCTTTTAATGTCTGGATGGAACTCAGAGTTTGCTGTGGCACATCATCAACTACTGCACCAGTGACATTAATGGGCTCGAATATACATTTAAAGCCATTGTAGGTCTTTTGAATGGGACTGCCAAAATGTATCTGTTCTCAAGATGGGACCTTAAGGAATGCTGCTAGGGACGCTCTGGCAGTAAATACCCATTAAACTTACAAGAATATTGGTATTTCTAGGTCACTCAACCTCCTTATATGTCAGAGCTCCTAGCTCCCTTAATGACTCTTTGCTTGATTCTCTTCAGTCTCTTTTATTTCGCAAGAGAGCAAACTGAACACAGGGCTGAACTGAAGACGTGGCTTCGTCTGTGCTGAAGAGAGGGCAATAATCATGTCCCTTGACCTGCCAGCTGTGGCACTCCAAGATGTGGTCAGTGTTCATTACTGCAGGTGCATACTGCTGACTTCGGTGGTTTGTGGTCCGCTGGGTCATCTCCTGTGGAACCATTAGTTCCAGCCCGCATTTCTCCTGAACTGTATCCTGTCCCAGATATGGGGTCTTGGCATTCTAATTTTTTCACATACAGATGTATGTGTTATACATTTATTCAGCTAGTTGAGGTCTGAATAGCAGCTATACCCTCCAGTATACCAACAGCCCCCCTTGAATTGGTGTCACCTTGTATTTCCAAAGGTCACAGATTAAAAAATTAAACAATATCAGCCATTTTATTGATCACAAGAAATATCCCTTGGTATACCTACCTGCTTGGTATACCTACCTACCTGCTAATTGGACTTAAAACAATTATTAGGTACCTTTTGAGGCCCATGACTTGGCCAGTTTTTAATGCACCTTGTAGTATACCTGTACCTTCACAGTTTGGCTGCGGATGCTGAAAAACTTTCAAAGTTTTGGCTACAAACAAGGGAAGCAACACCTACTCTGAAGACACCAGAGAAGCCTGTTATGTAGTTGTAGAAGACAATCAGAGTGACTAAACACGCTTTGTCCTTGGGAAATTCAAGATGGCTGTTTTCAATAACATTTTGTTGTCATGGTAATGATTTCCATGAGTACTTGCTCCATAATTTTCCCAGCAACTGCGAGAAAGTTGATCATATTTTCACCACCCAGATCCTCCTTTTTCAATTTTCTAAGAGAGATGTAACATTTTTATAGTTTTTAGAAACCTCCTCTGACCACTGTGACTTTTCACAAAGGACTGAGAGTACCCTTCCAATGACTTTTGCTGTCACTCTTAATACTCTCAGATGTATCCTGTCCAGTCCCATGGACGTGTATGGCAGTTCCAGCTTGTTTAATTAAACACTGACTTGATCCTTGCTACTTGACATGGAGCTCTGGGATCCCTGAGAGGAGACCATGCCAGTAGAAACAGATAAAATGAATACCCATGTACTGTGTCACAAGGTCACCTGCTGTGTTTAGCAGCTGGCCTAGATTTTACTCAGTCTCTTATTTTGGTGCAAAAGTATCCTTACCCATGACATCCTTCAACAATTTTAATTGCATATAAGCATTGCCCCTCTGATTCCATCACTGCATGCCCAGGAAATGCTTCTGTGTTCCTACTCATTGTGTCCCCCCTTCCACCTCCCATATGCTTTGTTTTTGTTTTTGAGCTCAGTCATATATACCCTGTGCTGCTAAGGAAGGCTTCTGCTATATTTGCCTGTTTGCTTGCAGATTAGGACATATAAGAGATATGAATGACTCTGCTAGGTCTTATAGATCAGTTGTTAAACCACCTCTTTCAGCAACTCCAGTACTTTTCTTTTGACCAATGTGTCTTGTGAAGCCACAACCTCTCTTTATTTCTTTTTATTTAAGAACATGTTGTTGGAATTATGAGTGATTAGAGAATCATAGAATTGTAGAATATGCTGAGTTGGAAGGGACCCATCAGGATCATCAACTGGCCCTGTGCAGAACACCCAAAGACTCTCACCGTGTGCCTGGCAGTGTTCTTCAAATACTTCTTGAACTCTGTCAAGCTGGTGCTTAAACCACTTCCCTGGGGAACCTGTTTGGTGCTCAGCCACCCTCTGGGTGAAAAGCCTTTTCCTCATATCCAACCTAAACTTCCCCTGACTCAATTTCACCTTGTTTTTTGAGTCCTTTCATGGTTCATAAGAGTGATGAGATCAGTGGCTGCCCCTTCACTCTCCCTCATGAGGATATAGCAGACTGCAGTGAGGGCTTCCCTCAGTCTTCTCCAGGCTGAAAAGACCAAGTAATCTCAGCTGCTCATATGGCTTCCCCTTCAAACCCTTCATCATCCTCGTGGCCCTCCTTTGGACAATCTCTAATAGTTTAATGTCTTTTTTTATGTTGTGGTGCCTAAAACTGCCCCTAGGACTTAAGGTGAGGCTGCTCCAGTGCAGAGCAGAGTCACTCACCCAGTCAATGATGCTGTACTTGATGCAACCCAGGACATGGCTGGCCCTCCTGGCTGCCAGGGTGCTGGCTCATATACAACAGAAAGATACTGACAACTTCATCAGTAACACACCATCCATTTCCACATGTGGCACATTCTTTTCCCTTTATAAATCAATATCTTGAGTATATTCAGTCAAAGTTGACTTCTACCATGAACATTAGTGAGACCAGTATTGAGGTAAAGAAGGCTGAAGACTGAAAGGGTTTTCAAAGAGAATACAAAGTTTAGGAGTGCTATTGTAAAACATGAAGCTCTACTAGCTCAATCTACTTTGTGTATTTGACCTGTTACCATAACTGGCTAGAAGTATCAACAGTTTATTTATTTTTTTTCCCACCTGGTATTTGCTACCTCTTTAAGTCTCACACAGAAAGAGTTTCCCAGGTTGAGAACTGAGAGAAAACAACAAACTCTAGAAGTACAGGTGGGTTACAGAGCCTCGCTATGGATGTAGTTCTCTGGTAATTGAAGACCTGGTATTGAAGCTGGATTTAAAATAATGCAAGAAGATATGCTCATGTGTAAAAATAACTTGCAGATTTGATGCACTACTTGCATTAGGTGATAGATACCATGACATTGTGTCAAGTGAAGTCAGACTGGAAAATCTTTGGAACATTAATATTTATGATTCAAAAAGCATGGCTCTGTACAGAACTGAGTTCTCAGGACCTCATCTGTCAGTGTTTTGCAGGTGGCACTTTGTATAGTAGAGAAATTGCACTATTTCAGCAGCTGTTTTCCCTGTTTCAAAAAATATATTGAACTAAAGTGGGATCAAGGAAAGGTAATGAGAATGACTGAGGATATGAAAACCCAAAAAACTCTTTTGAAAGGTTAAGCCTTTTTTTCACTTTAGAAGGAAGATCAAGAAAGGGGATACAGTAAAATAATGGTCTAGGTACCACAGATCAGATGACTGAGTTCTCTCTCATTTAACATGAGCTGAGAAACATCAAGGAGAATTAAAAGGTAACTTTCAAAACTGAAAAAATACCCAAACCAAACCTGTAATTACCTCTGTATATAAAACTTGTAATTAGATCATGGAACTCACTGCCAAGTCACAAAGGCCAAGAATGTAACAAGATTAAAAAGAGTATTGTATTTTTAGTGATAACAAGTATATTCAAAGTTGTAATTGGAGGATAAAAATAGTAGAAGGGCTATTAAGTATCAAATTTCAATGTGGAAAACAGCTTTATGTCTTGTAGAATGAGTTAGTACTGTCATCAGCAAATTAATGATTAAGTAAGGAGCAAGGAATATGGTCCACCTCTGCCTGCTCTGGAGTCTTTATATATATATGTAGAGTGAGCCAAAGTTTGTGTACCAAGGCAATTCATAATAAAGTCCTGGCTCCTGCAATTCTGTTTGCTCCTGCAATTCTGTTTGTGTCAGTAGTGTTACATTTGAACTGCTGTAATGATGTGAAAAATTGATCTGGGTTTAATGATTGTTTAATGGGATAGTCAAAATGAGTGTTTTTCAACCTATAATCTGTGTATTGATACAAACAGTAAGACATCACAAACTGATGAATTTTATATTTGTCCATATGCACCAAAAAAATCGAGGGAAAAAAAGAAGTAATAGCCAAAAAAACCCAGGTTTCATTCTATTTATTATTTTGTAAAATTACCAAGTTGCAAAAGTAGATGAATACATAATCCTTCCATTAAAATTAAAAAACCACTGGAACAGATGATCTCAAGATTTTGTGTAAAAATTTAGAGGGACATTTTTTGTATCACTATTGCATAATTGCTTTATAGGATGAAGCAAAAAACCCCATTGTTGTTATGACTGTGTTTTATAGAATTTTTAGAGTACAGATGAAACTGGGTTGTGTTCTACCTTCCTTATGAAGTATGAAGATACAAAAGCCTTACCTAAGTTGTGGCCACCATAGTTGTAAGATTTGGATCATTCCACTGTATCTGTGACCTGATCCAAAAGGCTGTACTACCAGTAAAAAAGTTCAGCAATTTATTAATAATAAATTCATTATAACAGTGTCAATATGAATGTGTCTTTCTATATTTGAGAATAGATAGAAAGTTTGTTTTCAATAATTATAATGATAATTAGTAGTAAAATTGCCTAAGACTTGCAAAAATAGACAGTGTACAGAGCTGTCAACTCTCCACTTGATTGTTTTGAATCTTGACGCTAAATTTAAACTCAAACATAATACCAACATAGTAAGCCAAAAGATTATGTTTATGTGGTCCTATGTTACTAATTTCTACTCAATATATAGATAAATTTCTAATTTTAAAAGCAAGAGGAGTAATTTAAAAGAGACTGAAAGGACAGTTGGTGGGAAAGTTAAATGAAGAACAGTTATAATAATATGGTAGTTGTATGAATACGAAGGAATAAGTTCACATTTCAAATGTGGATGCACTTTGGCACAACCAAAGTTTTCAACAAGTTCTATGACTACATAAATTCCTAATTAAGGTTTGATGAGCCAAAATTCAGCAGTATAAAGCATTCAGACCTTTCCTACTATTTATCAGGTAGGCATGACTACCTGAGTGCTTCCACTTCCACTTTCTCTACTTCAGCTTCTCAGCCACTCTGTAATGAGAAAAATACTATGGAGTTACTGTAATTACAGAAATAAGATCTGTCCTTTGAACCATGTACAGGAGCAAACCACCAGATTACTTTGTATGGGTGTGCCCCAGCTCTCTGACTGACAACCTCCTGGTGTTCCTGGTCTTTGCTAATCTAAAAGGATGTAATTATTAACCAGCAAAAACGCCACTCCCGCACATGCATCCTGTGTGTAGTCCTCTGCAGAACTGCCACCAGTCACTGCTACTGTTGTTAGTTCTAGACACAGGACAGCATCATTAGCAAGCTGAGGAACCTTGATACAGTGCTAGTGTGTTTAATTGAAAACAGAAGTTCAGGGGGAGGAGAAGGTTGTGTATTGAGTAAATTTCTCTGTAAGTATAATTACTCTTGCCAGAACAGGCTACTTTTTATGGTTTTTGAAGTTTGATTAAGTCTATGAGAAGAACAGTTCCATTTAACATATACAAAAAGCTGGTACCTGATTTGTTAATGTACTATTAAGGTAATAATAATAACAACAAAAAAAGGGAAGGAATGAGTATCCTTAAATGACCTTTGATCAAGACTCAGCTGAATGCATTCCAATATTTGTATTATAATCTAAAGCATAGTGACTGTCCTTGCTCAGTCATAGATAACTAAAGTATGTACCATAAACCAAATGACAGTATGATCAAAGGACACCTTACTGCGTGTGTCTTATCTGTAGTAGCATGCTAACTTTATGATAATAATACTTCATTTTCTGTCATGTTTCTATGGACTTCATAAAGAATGTCAGAATCTGTGTTAATCAGCGTCTTACAATTTTTAAAATTGTTTTCCAAATGCAAAAATATAGCAACAAATATGCTACCATGCTACACTTCCTGAAAGGATGATTTCACTCATATTTCAAGTTGGTAAGTCTCTTAGGCCAATCTAAAATGTGTCTTCAGAAAAACAAGAAAAGATAACATAATTTGGCAGCAAAAGCTGAGACACAGAAGACAATAAATCCATCCTGGCTGAAGAAGAGCATGTATTACTTGAATTTTTTGACAGTCACTTTTGACTATCAGTACTGCTGTGGGCATTCATCAAGAAGCAGCATATGTGTAAAAAGGCACCTAGTAAAGGATGGCAATGGGCAACAAGAAACATCCACTTGTGAATGAAACTTAGTTTCATGATGAAAGTACTAAAATACCCCAGTGTTAAGGCATTATAAAGAAAGGAAAGATCTATTTTCTAGACTTAACACTAAGAGGCACAGCTGTAGCCTCTGAGCAAGATCTTCTACCAGGCTAGTGGTACTCTGAGTGCAGCACCCCCTGAAACAAAGGGTGTGTAGTTTTGAGCACAAGATTCCATGGACACGATTGTGAAGCCCACTAATAACTTTTATTTAGCTTGGGTATATTCAACAGTGATTCTTGAGGGTATGGAGTGTTGATTATTCTTGAGCTTTGAGATTTTGATTTTGAATGAAATCACAGTTTAGGCATTCTGACTGTGTTCTTCCTGATTAGGGTAATCCTGTGTGATGGAGGAATAGTGGACTCTAAACTGGTACAGGTTATTTCTGCATTTGTTGTATAAAAGGACACTTATATGAAGGTGTAAAATGTATATGTCGTATGAAGTGAAAAGAAACTAAGTTATTTACATTTAAGGCATACAGGGAAAAAAGGGTGTTGAAGGAGCTAGTAGCAGTGTTGAACATGCCACTAAGAATGTCCTTCAGTTGGTTCTGAAGTAGAAGCTATGGATAATTACTAGGTTGATGGAGCTGGAAAATCCGGTAAAAGATTGAATGGCTTGGCTGAAAGAAAGTGAGAAGAAAAGCCAAAGGTGTATCCAGCACTTCTTAGGCTAGGGAATGGTGATTAGGCCTTTTTTTCTGGATGACACTCAAGAAGGAAACCGATGAACTGATGACAAGCACCACTCTCTCTCTTCCACAAAGACCAGGAGCAGCTAACAGTGTTCTGCTTCTGAAGACTTTGGTTGTGATAGTAAGTCAGACAATATTTAGAAGTCCAGGATTTGTATTTCAAATACATATGAGAAAGCCTTTGCAGACAGTTCTAGTTAGGGTCAGAGTCAAAGGTATCTGTGGCTTCTGTTACTATGTAGAGTTTGAATTACCTCCTCACATGAAGAACCTCTGTGTCTTTCACTGATTATTCTTGCTTCACTCAGAAGTCCTAGATGGGCTAGCAATGAACTATGTAATTTTGAACTACATCAATTTTTCAGGATAAATGCAGTCATCTTGCTGTAACACTTCAGTGAGATATCAGCCATGCTTCCAGAGGGGTGACAGACAGGAATGCACACATTTGTATATTGCCCTTGCCTAAATTTAGGCCATAAATATACAAACTGAAAGAAGCTGCTCAGAGAAGTTGTTGAATCACAATTGTTGGAGGTTTAAAAAAGGTATGTAGATATGGCACTTAGGGACACTGTTTAATGGTGGACTTGGCAGTGCTTGGCAGTTTATGACTGAACTCAATGATCTTAAGGGTCTTTTCCAACCTAAATGATTCTATGATACTAGGAACTGAAGTGGTATTTGGTAAGATTAAATAACACACATTAGCAATTCCTCATTTAACTGATGTCCTGTTGCAGCTGTACCATTAGTTTCCCTTGCATTATAACAATTCTACTTTGAAGTATTGGCAAAAAAAGTTCCAAAAGGCAAAACAAAACGCAATCTGGACTCTTCAAAATGTGTTGAAATTCTCAAGGATCCAGATGACTCATGATTTTTGGGAGAAAGTAACTCAGGCTTGTTTATCTTTTTGTGATAATTTTTACTTCATTCTCTTCAACATCATCCTTAGCTAATACTGGAAAAGGAAATGTATATCACTGCTATTTTATGGTACAAAAGCACACTTAACTGTGTTCCAGATACAAAACAGAAACATACTGAACACTTCTGCCTTTTCCCACATCATTAGCAATTTTATCATCTTCCTTTTCTGCAAGGATGTAATTTATATTTATGCTACTCTCTAACAACATTCCCAGGAACTAGGATTTCTTTTACAACCAAATTTTATTAAAAATCAATTATTTTCCTTATTCTTATTGAATGCAGAATTTTTCTGCCTATATTTTTAATTTCCCCTGTTACCTGGTTTTCTTAACATAATGTTTTACATTTTGTGATTCCATATTTAATTACTGTTCTTTGCCATCTGTCTGCAGGGAAATTTGGTTTATCTCTGTTACTGATACTTTAAAAAAGGGAAAATGCGAGAAACTTAATAATAATTTCCTACACTTTGAAAATGTGTGAAATCCATGAGTTGAAGGTAGTGTCTCTAAAATTTAAATCTAAACCTTCATAATTACAAATCTGTCCTGTAGTCAAAAAGAAGAGAATGAATCAATGCTGAGTTGCTTGCTATGCAATTAGTTTTCATACCATTTCCTAGAAGATGAACTTTCCAGTAAAATAGAAGATTTAAATTCATGACATGAGTGTTGAAGGCCATATTTAGGTGTGTAAAAATTATGTGTCTGGGAATACTTATAGACTTGATGCACCAGATTAAAATCTAATATTTATTACTTCCTTCAGCTTTGTGACGTGTCCCTAAGAAAGCCACTGCCACTCTTCGGACAAAGGTGACTGATGCACTTGTTGGTCTGGTAATTAACATAAAGTATCTTAAGGCTAAATCCTTTTAGCTGAGAACATCCCTAGGAATAATAAGTCTTGTGTTATAAAACAATATAATCTAGTTATGGTTTATTTAAATTCTGTGCAAGTAAAAAGCAGCAAATTACAGTGGTATGTCTTCTGCCTGACCACCTCTAAGTCCTAAAACAAGCTGTTATGTCCTCTGACATTTATTGTTGTGTTGACACTTTTGTGTTTCTTCTCACCTCACAAGGATTTTGGGTTTAGTTCTAATTTCTCAAATAATGTTTTTTCTCCACTGAATTAAAAAGGATTTCCATTGCTATCAGAAAGATTTAACTAAGACAACTGTAGATACATCTACGCAGCTGTAGTTTTGCTGTCCCATTTTTTTTATCATTCCTATTTCATACTTAAGTTTGCTGGAACAAAGGGGTCTATTTTTCATCTGTTTTTTTCTCCTCAGGTCAAAGAGCTAATAGAATAAAAATTTATCAGTCTTGAGGTCAGATATCTGAAAAATAGATTTAAATGAGTACAGTCAATAGCTTGTACTTAGTTTCATTTTTCATGTTATGTGTCATATTTTATTGCTCGTTTTTGATGTTTGTTTTGTTTGTTTTGTTTTGGGTTTTTTTGTAGGTCCATGGTTATCCATATTGCTGAACTTTGCCCTTTGACAGGCAATAACAATCAGTGTAAGGATAAAGAGCAAATGCAATGCATTGCTTGGTCTGATTTCAGAGTTACATTGGAGATAGCATTGTCATAAGGCACGTTACATGTGCTATGTAACGTGAAACTGGAATGATGTGCTTTAAAAGCATAATAAGGAATCACAGAATTCATTGAATTGAATGCAATGAAAAAATCTTTCCTCTTAGATTAGTTGTCACTGTAATGAGCCTTTTCTCATTCATGTTGGTAACAATGAATGTCGTACCATGTCCAGGAGCAAACCAGCTTTCATAATGTATGGAGGAACAGATATAACTGATACAGTTGTGTATTAAACTGTACCCCTAAATGTTCAGAAAAAGGCAAAATATTCAGAAATGTTCAGAAAAAGGCCTACCGCTTTCTTCATAGAGAAGGAAAACAGCAAAAATCTGGTATTCAAAATTCAGTATGTATGCCTTCAGGATGTCCTCATGCTGTCAACGAGATGAGGATGATATTGTGATGAACCAGGTGTTTACTGCAAACTACACATACTACTTCAATAAATTGCAAATGTAAACTCATTAAATTGCTTTTAATTCTGAAGGTTCCAGGTGTGCCTGCTCTTATACCAGTGGTGAAGAGCTGTCTCCACAGCTTCATTAGCAAATAGGGTACCTCTCCTCTAACCTTTCTATCTCAATATATCTGAATGTTGAACTGGTCAATGTTGCTTCCTCCTTGGTTTTGTGATGACATCTATTCTTCCCAAAGATATGATTATGCATTGTCAAGAGCATAAAAGGCTCTCCTAAAATATTTTGTGTGCAAGGTATTGGTGCCATCCACCAAAGTCTTTTGGCCCTGTTGTAAGAATATTTTGCTCTGGCAAAGTGGCTATCTTGTTTTTCTGCTGTATGAAAGAAGACCAAGAGATAAATAGTACATTAAAACCTTCCAAGGCAGTCCGGCTGCAGATCCCTGGAAGTGTGACTTGTCCCAATGGTACTATATTATAAAAAAAAAGAGTTGCCTGTCTTTCAGATACTATGCAGTTTTTTTAAGAAATAAGGAATGAATGAAGGCCAAAGAGCACTGATATGGTGTGAAGGCACAACAGTGCACAATCTTCTGGATGTTGGCTAGATAAGCTCTTCAAGGGCACCCTAAGTTGTCTATGTTGTGTGTGGGTTTGCTTTGAAGTTCTTGTGCTCTAAGAAATCAAGAGAGCAGACTCTTCAATGTTGATGCTGAGGCACTCAGAAAAGTTGGGATTTGATAGCATCACTATACAGTTATATAAAACACAGATTTATTTAAAGTATGTGAAGTGCTAGGATAATAGGATTCTTTTCATCCGTCTTTCTCTTAGTGTTTCATCTATCTTCAAAAGTAACACCTTTGCTGGAACTGTAGATCTCTTCTTGAACATGGACTATCAGTTTTCCTGTAACAATACCTATTTTTCTGATGGGCCTATGACTGGACTGTGATTAGGTGTTATCGTGGAAGGGGGTACTCTTTTTCCTTTCCTACTGACTTCTATCCACACCATTCCCAGTGTTTTCTTGCACTATTGTTAGCATGCAGTAGAACCATGGCTGATTTATCCCTTTGCCATTATAGAGCAAAAAGAAGTAACCAGAATCAGTGCACTTACACATACTTCATCCAAGTCAGTCACCAAAGATGATCAGGAGCAGCAAGAAAAAGATGGCACTGCAAGAGCCAGCAGTTAGATTCAATTAGACTGCAGCAGAGCCATGTTTTTGAGTGTTGTTTACTGGCAGCAAGAGATTATTTAAGCCAAAGGTACCATGGTCCAGCCCTCCATTGTTGGCTATATATTTTTACTTTCACATTTATGCTGGCACTTATGCTTGTTTAAAAGGTGCCCCACATGAGATTGTCTCGAGGCTTGAAACACTTATTGCACCACAAAGTATTATTCCTTCTGGATTGTCAAATGTGGAGGAAGTTAAAGAAATAAGGGTGAATTTCCTGTGGAATCAGAAAGGTAGTGTACCCCATCCTTCACTGTGGAACCACTTTAGTTTTCTTCTTCTATGTGAGAATAATATAAACCCTGCTCAGATCCCATAAATTAGTAGGAGGAAATCTGCTTGTCCAAATGTCAAATTTCAAAACACTGCAACATTCAGTTTTCAGATTTTGTAAATGTGCAGAAGGCTGAATTTTCTACTATGTAGATAGAATCCAATATGCAGAAAACATCAGAAAGAGTCGTTGAACATAAAATCCGATCTCCTCTTTTGCCTGTCACCTCACTGGAGGAACTGAGAAAGACTGTATCTGGTAAACCACAATCTGTATTGCAGTAGTTAGGACTGGCAGCCTTGGAGCAGAAATGTTTGACTTAATATGAGCTTGGGCAGGGAGGGAAATCTTTTTCTCTAAGTGTCATTTAATTATTCTCCTTTTTTTCCCCTTTTTTTTTTCTCTAGTACCTGCATCAGTGATCAAAACTTGTACTAGCTGACAATGCTTTAAGTAAAAATCTGAATTGTACTGGTTTGTCCGTGACATTATGATTGTATGTATGCTCTCTACACATAGCTGTTGCAACTGAAGCAAGATAACCTACTATGGCTTTCTAGGTACATACTGTTACCTTCTGTGATACTTTATTTTATCCTGGACTTCAGCTGGAAATTTCCATGTGCTCTTTCTACTTTCTTCTGATAAAATCAGATAAGTTATTTCAAATAATTTATTTAACAATGTGAAGGCTGATATTGCTTGAAGAAAGCTAGGAAGGACTTTGCCCACTTTAGAGCAGAAGAATTGGTAAAGAAGTGGTGTCATGGGAAAGCCTTGATGCTGTTCTGCTAATGACACCCACCTTTAATATAGCAAATGAATTTTCTCTTTACCAGCAGGAGACTGACTGTCCATTGCTACAGCATGCCATTTTGCAAAACGGTAGGTGTAGCAATCCCCAGTGGCAGTGTGGTGATGGAAAACTGGGAGCCATTTACCATTGGCTGCCAGGAGGTCTGTCTGTACTCTCTCCTGGCTCTCTAAGGCTGTGGATTGATAGCTCCAGTCATGCCTGCCTACTCCAGTTGAAGAGCTTACTGCTTCTCTTCTGAATGCAACTGTAGATCTGTGAGTATTCTCTAACATACATCAGGCAAAAGTGTTAGCAAGACCTGCTATTTAAATCCTTTAAGGCAACTTACTTATCTTGACCAAAGTGGGTTAGGGACTCCTGTTAGGTATGTATCTGGAAGTGGCAGCCTGTAGCTCTGCACAGCTGTATTACAGAGTTCAGACTGCTATATCTTCTGTGGCTAAACTGCATCCTGTACCTGAAGTAGACTTATTTAGAGCAACTTTTAATATTTTAATTAATTTATAGATAAATTTTCTTTCCTTCTTTCAAGTTAGTTGTGCTTCACTTAACAGCATGCTCTCTGAGTCATGTTTCATTCTTTGTCTCCCTAGGTTTCTTCAGCCTCTTTGGAGATAGAAGGCATGATCATATCTTTGAATCACAGACTACTGGAGGCTGTGAGAATGTACAGAACTTATATATTCTATGTTTGCCCTGTTTGTGTTCTCTCCTCTAGGCACCTGCTAATCATCACTGTTGGGACTTGAATACGAGGCTAAAGAGATCTTGAGTTTTACATGTTATGGCTGTTCTTATCTTATTTCTATATGGCTCCAGGAAGACAGAAGCTACTCTGTGACTTTGCAGCTTTTTGTTCAATAGGGAGATGCTTTTCACTTTTCTGGCCATGTGCAGTCAAGAAGAGGGAGACGCTAAAGAAATATGTAAAAGTGTGAAGAAAAGTATTTGGCCTTTCCACATAAGCATGCAAGAGAGAAGGGAAAGGCAATGAAAGCAGAGAATACAATGAAGAAATAGGGTAGATGGCTTTTCATTGCTAGAGAAAGAGCAAAGGAACAAAGAATCTAATAATAAGGCAAGGCATGAACTGAGGAAGACACTACATCGAAAGGAAGTAGCCAGCACTGTAGCAAACCATAGTAAAAGCAATACAAAATGTTTACATAAGATTTTTAAGAACAAGTAGAGATGGCAAAACCTGAAATTTATTTTTTAAATTTTAAAATTTTTAGAAAATAAAAGCAGTAACGAAATGCATTTTGTGAATATTGTAAATTCTCATTAACAGGGCAGTGCTTTCAATGGTGCATTAACTCACCTGTTCAAAATGCTTCAGTCATCAAATCATGGAACTTAGAATTGCACTGTTCATGTGTATGTGTGTGTGTGTGTCTTTGTGGTTTGGGTGAAACTGGTATTTTTTCATTTGAATCAGACAAAGGTGGAGCCTGGGTGTTTTCTTTCAGGCACTTATTTATCATAGCTTACAGTTTGCTTTGTTGTTCAAACAGTGACTCCAGTGACTCCACCCTCTCCCATTATTACCCAGCAAGGATACAAGGCTGCTTTAGAGAGTTTCTATATTCATACTATTGAATTCTGGTGTCAAGTTGCTTTCTAATACCTTTAGGAGCTAGAGTTTGGAGGGTAAATTGTATGTGTTGTATCTTGACTGCAAAAATCTTGTCTCTTTGAAAGCAAATGATGTTGAGAGAAAATTCTTTTACCCTTCCTTTTTTATTGGAAATAAATGATCCTTTTCACTCTATTCCAAACTGTGTTGTTGGCCTGTGTGCACCCAGTATTGTGTCTGCTGTGTTTAGACATGTGCAGTTTTGATCTCCTGAAAGCATTTCAAAGGAATATGCTGACAGTACCTGTAAGCACGTCTTTCCCCCCACAGACAGGCTACCAGAAGTGATTGCTCATGCTGTAAGGAAATCGTGCTTTATGCTAAGGGTGTCACAAATCACACCTCGTGTTTCCAATGCAAATGTGGAGCTCCAGGAAGCAATCGTGTTCCTTCTCTCCCAGTACTCCCTGCAGGGTGATGCAACTCTGTTGTCTTTAGTGCAGAATAGTAGCTGCAGACAAAGGTAAATTCATGAAAATTATGGGTGAAAAGGAAGATGAACCCTATTAACTACTTCTGTGTGTGGAACTGGGTCATGAGCCCATACAAATTTGTTGTGCTTGGACCTCTTATAGCATTTCTAGATGTTCCAAAATACCAGGGAAGAGAGAGAATGGGGTGGATGAAAATAAAGTGAATTGTCAGTCTCCCTGGGAAAGCTGACAGTATGTTTCCTGCTACTGAAATATTTCCCACCTTTTTGGAGAGCAAAGTTCCATGTTTGAGTGGTGCTTCTGAAAATTAATTTATTGCAGGATTTTGCTGTGTTCCAATGGAACACACAGAGAATGTTTCCTGTCTCCTCAGTCATAAACTTTTCCATGTCTTCTCAGTAAAGTCACCTATTCCTTTTGCTAGATATAGGTTCACTCTCAGAACAAAGATTCCTTTAAGTCAGTGTGTGTAATGCCCTAACACAGAGCACTATATCCAAAAGCAGAAAGAATAACTATGCAAGGGAACGGATTCATCAGAGGTCAGGCAGGAGCATTTCTTGTAGATGACTAATGGTAAGGGATGGGCAAACCTTGTGTTGTTTTGAGGTTTTGTGAACCTTGTGAACTGTACTTTTGGTTTCACAGGGTTTGTGAACTGTTCCCCTCTCCTACCTTGTCCTTCTCCCTTTGGTATTTTTCATAATGAGGGTTTTGTTGAATTATTATATTTTTTTAATTCTGTAAACAAGGGGTCCCTTTCTGTATGTATTAATGCTTGAAGAATCTTTCCACCTAAGCACATTCTCAGCAAACTACTGGGTGTAGGAAGTTTCTGTCCTTATCATCTCCTCTTTTTCTCGTTTTAATATTTTCTTCTCAGAGCACAATATGGAAAAAGGACCTTCTGGGTCATTATCAATAGAAACTACAGCTTATTATTTTTCCAGGTCTATCTAGCTCTTGTTTTAAACAAGGTATGTTTCTTTCCTTTAGTCTTCATTTAATCTGAATTATCTGATATTGTATAATTTTACAGTAGAATTTTTTTAAATTATATTTGTATTTGTCTCTGCTCCCCTTTTCAATCACTCAAATGATCTTTAAAGGCACAAATCAGAATCAGAACCCTCCTGGTTTCATTAAGGTCTTGCATCAAGTGAGGTCATTCAGCTCCACAAAATGTAAGAGAATTTTAGAATAGAGAATCAGATTTTTAAATAATTGTCATCTGGAGGAGTGAAAGTGTTCAAATGGAGTCTTAAAGAGATAGATTTTTTGATACATCCTCATTTAAGTCTCTGCTATACCATGCCTGCATGCTGCATGTTTAAAGCAAGTTGATTTATTGTGTAAACTGCTACAATTTTGCATGGGTGAATTGTAAGGAGCAAAATTTTATCAGATTTTACAGCGGGATGGCCTGCAAGATGATCTGAAAAAAACCAGTTGGAAATTTGGAAAATTTGTCTAATGAGTTGTGTTTTTAACATCTTTATCTTATAAATTGAATAAACTGGTTTTTTCCTATTTTTGGCATAGTATTACAGTAGATTTGGTAGATTATTGCTGTGTTGTAAATTTTGCCATTAGTGAATGTCAATTATGTTAATAAATTCTAGCTGGCCAATCAAGGAGGAGTCAAAGGTATTTTCTGTTTGTAAAATATACTAATTGAGATCACTATACACTGTTTAATTGTGTTGGTAAATACTCTAATGTTTCATTTCTAAACAGTTCATGTTTTAATGGAGAAGGAAGAGTGGTGAATTTAGTAATTTGCCAAAAATTAAGACATATTTTCTAATTACACAGATTATTCATTAGCACCAATGCTTACAAAAATCCCTCAAGGCGCAAATATATATATAATTTTTTAAAAAGGAAGTAATGCTTTATCTAAAATAGAACTTAGAAATCAAAGCCAACTTTGATGGAAGCTTTGCACATTTTAAGCTGACTCTAGGGTATACAACAAATAGATGTGGAGTGTTGCAAAACTCAAGTGTTGAAGCAACAGAGCACAGTCTGAATAGTGCTGAGATATAGGAGAAGAATTGTCCAAAAGACCTTGAGGCAATTATAATGAGCTAAATATGCAAACTATGCTCTGTGTGTAGCATTTCTTTACTGTTTAGTACACTGCCATAAAAGAATTTCTCTGAACAAAATTACTTTTTCAAGAATTATAGATGTGTAGTGGAAACAGGCAGGCATCTGTCACTATATAACTGGAGAAAAATGGAAAGCTTTTAGTTTAATTCAGTTCTTCATGCAGGAATATCCTCTTCATTTGCATTACTGTAGCAGAATTAATATTAGGGCCGCTGACAGAGATGTGATTTACTACAAGTAAAAGGAGAGATTGGCAGATTTATATTCCCTAAGCACTTTCCCACAACAACTCTTCTGATGACAAGCCAACCTAGCAAGTTTTGGCTTGCAGTTTCGGTGGTTTGCAAACTGTTTCATTTTGAAAGTATGGGAGTTACTCAACACCGGGGGCCAAATGATGATCTGAATTGTGCTGGAGTTACATTCATGCCTCTCTGGTTGCTATTTTGGAACAAGTGCTAATGTACACTGTTGTTCAGATCGCGATCCAGTCCAGTTTCCTATGCCACATAGAAGGTGGTGGAAGAAAGAAAATGAGATTCACCTCATCTGTGGTAGATCTTTGAATGTGTCTGTCTTTTTTGCATTAAGTCTAGAGAGAGCCTAGGGCACATATTTTATACACCTACTGAACTGCCATGCTAAGATGTGTATCTCTGCTCTGACTGTAAGAGCAGTTTGGTTACCCTACCTTAGACTGAGACCTCAACCTTATACAGCTGGAATAAGGCAAAGGGAAACAGACTGGAAAGGGAGATTGTATATTCTTCATCAATGCTTTTGAAAAAAAATGTTCCCTTACATGATCAATGCTTTTTCTTGTAAAGGTGTTCATACTTTTTTTTATAGGGCAGAAAAATGTTGAAAGTTTTCTAAACCTCAGAAGTCACTGTAATGTCACTCTGAAACAAGAGTTTTTAAAGAATGGGGTTTTTTTGAAGAGAAAGTGGAAGAACATGAAATCTAGTGGAAATACTGCCGTCTCCTTTTTGCTGAATCTTTCCAAGAGCAGAAGTTGAGTTTCCTCATGGAAACTGCTTAACTAATTTTAGGGGTACCAGAAAATGAGAACTTGCTTGTGGTGTTTTGTTTGGGGTATGTTTTGTTTGTTGTTGGTTAGGTTGTTTTTTTTTCATATGATTGCAACTAATTGACTTTGTTTTCTTGTAAATGTGAGCTCTGATTGAAAATATTTATATAGCATTTCTGCTGCTCTCAGTGTCTGTCATAGAATGACTTCATGCTACAGTTATTCCGTCAGCAAGGTTCAAACAAAGCCTATTGAGTAAGTGAAGAAATAAAGAGCTACTTTAAGAAAAACTCCAAGATCATGTCAAATGCAGGCTAGCCAAAGAAGATCTAAGGGAAGCTGGAATGTTTCTTGTATCAAAGAGCTAATTACTGGTGGGTGGAAAAGGGATAAGGATAGTCATGGCCAAAGGTAAAAGTCATAAATCAGTTTAGACTTTGAATTTGAAAGACTTTTTAAAAAAAGAAATGGTGCTCTGAGACAGTCTTCTGGGTGGCAGAAGAAATGCTGTTGAGCTTGATCACTTTAAGAAGTTTATATAATACAATATAGGAAAAAACTGCACTTGGTGATCCAAACATTGTCTTTTGATAATAGATTTCGAAGTCTGTAGAACACAGAAAACTCCTGTATTCTCTGCTTCTAGTCAAAGCTATTACTAAGTATCAATATATAGCTTAAGATACTTTCCTTTGCGATGAAAAAAGCACCTGAAAATAGTGCAAAATTATGATAATCTCTCTGGAATTCTGTGAATGAGAAAATGTTCTACAGTTTGATGGAGAAAATAGAAAATTGATATTAAAGTCTTATCTAGAGTAAGAAATTTTCTTACGTGTTTTTGGCAGTTGTTCAACTGCAGAAGTAATATTTGTTACTCAGATAAGTACACATAAAACTGGAAAACTCCCACTATTATACCCTCCAACTCAGATAATATTCCTATTTGCATCTTGGGTTTTTAAACTGATTTTTTAATATTCAGGTTAGGTCATTATTATGGCATTGTTTTGCACAAATAATGGATTCTAACTGGAATCTAATTTGTAGTTTAAAATAATGACAGAATTTGGACTAGTACAAGACAGTTTAACTTCTAACTATGCAGGAAGATTTGTGTTTGTGTTCTAAAAATCACGTCTACGTGCACACACACACTCTGATATATGCTCTTCACCAATCAAAATATTCTCAATCAAGATTAATAGTCAGACTTCAGTCTGCAGGTGCAAGGGCACTTTCAGACTATTGCCTGTCCTTAAATCACCCTGTTGTTAATAAATGACTTTTTGGAAAACATACACATACCTTCAGATAAGTCAAAATAGCGAACAGAGGTCTTGACAAAAGTCCTGTATATTTGAAATTGTTTGCAGATATCTGTGTGTCCGTAGCACAGCACTAGTGCAGGTACTTGGAAAGCAGGTGCCCTGCAATAACCTCACTGAAAAGGATTACTGAAGTCCTTTTGCCAGAGACTGGACTAGCAAGGTCTAAGTTGACTGTGTAGCAAAGTCATTTTGAGTTCTTCTCCCCATGTTACTTGCTGTTGTAATACATATGTGATGATTAAACACTAGTGAAGTGTTACTTTACTCTTCCTGAGCATAAAGATTTCTCTTTAAATGGGATAACCATATCTACAGTGGTTGTTCTGCTCAAAACAGAATCTCAGTTGTGCACACCTTCTTCTCATGTACAAACATGAGAAACATGTACCTTTCCTGGATCACCAAATGTTGTTGAATCCTGTTGTAATGGTTTTGTAATGTAATTGTTTACCCAGATGTCTGTCTCACCTCTTTGCCAAAGATTGTTAAAAAAGAAACAGTAGAAAAGAGTGGTTTTCTGCTCCAAGACACTATCCCACAGTTTTGGTCAAACCTATGGACGTAGACACTTAAGAAGCTTGAATTTTTTCTGGATTTATTCAGTGACTTTTATTAATTCAGTGACTTATTATTTTAAGTCTTTTCCAAAGACAGTAATCTTCCAGAAGCTGATAGGATAATCAGTTTGGAGAGCAATGCCTAAAATAATTGAAACGAGATTAAACTTTTTTTTTCTGTTAAAGACCCTAATAAAAATATTTTATATCTATTCTTTAATTATTTTATTAGCCTTTTATCTATGTAATATAAACACATAGCAAAGAATGGGGCTTGGTGGTTTATGCTCTAGGCGTGTGTTCTCTAGCAGAGCTTT
Organism: Anthoscopus minutus; assembly: GCA_013399455.1. Taxonomy (NCBI): domain Eukaryota; kingdom Metazoa; phylum Chordata; class Aves; order Passeriformes; family Paridae; genus Anthoscopus; species Anthoscopus minutus. Next base: position 66,720 of record VWYI01028837.1, read on the forward strand.
AATATGACTTGTTTTTAGAAAAAATAAGAGTATTGTTAGACAAATTTTAAAAGAGAAATAGGAGGGATGTTTTAAAGGGCTGTATTGACAAGTCTAGCCTCTTCTCACTAGATTTTTCACTACTGTATTCTGTAATCAGTCTCTAAGATTAAACATTGACTGACAACAGAAAAAATTATCTGGAGTTCAGAATTATGAACAAGCTCAGTGAGGAGCTGAGAATTCTGAGCAGAATCCTGAACAAGTGAGGTAGGATTTTCTTCTTAACCCTGAAGTTAAATATTTTCCATTTAATCACCATTTTTCTTGTAATGTAAGAAGACGGCTTATAAAAAAGAAAATCATCTCTGGAATATTCAGAGCTTGAGCATTTTCTTGATTAGAATGCTACATTTCAGCAACAGCCCTGGAACCTTGCAAGGGTCCCCTGCTGGGATGTGCATGAGATGCATGTGATTTGCAATAATCTCTTAGCAACAATAATTTTATGAATTGATAAATAACTGCATTTTTTTTCTGCTTAAAAATTATGTCCTTTGATAGTGCTCTGTAGGAAATGTCACAGAAGGACGCAGAACAGCCTTGAAAAATGTAATATAGTTGCAAACTGAAGCAGATAATTTTTTCAGCCTAGGTCTAAAGAGATAAGCTGTAGTAGGTATTAAAATCTTTGTGAACAGGACTCATTAGCCATTGCAACACTCAGTTAATATTATTGCTATGTCAGTATAACACACAGTAGTCTATAGCAATATAACACTGTCTGTAGGGCCTGCCTGGTGTAAAACTCCTGCAGCTAGAACACCATTAAATAGAGTGATGCAAATAATACAGCCTCTGATCTACATCTTTGATGGCATCAAGAAAAGTAACTGGAACAAAAGTTCCTCTTGTCCAAATCCGCGAAGAGTTAGATTACTCTTTCAATGGCCAGCTATAATTGTTCAACAGTCTGGAAACATAAAAAATTCTAGAAAAATGTAATTTGAGGGTGGGTGATTTCAGAGACAACTGAGCATCAGTTACAAGCTGACAGTCCCCCTTGCCCAAATCCATCCCTGGTACGTAGATGTTGTTAGCAAGATGAGCTGCTTCCTCTAGCAAAGTGTCTTGGGTTGCAATGCAAGATGTAACCAAAAGTATGTATTCTATTAAAAGCTATTAAAACCAGGTGTGGCGGTGTTCCTTATCTCTTCCACAACCCATCCTCCCTCCAGGAGGATATCTTCTGTTAATTGGCCATTCAGTCTCTCACTGCATGACTGATAAAATTACATCATCTCATTGTGAGATGCTGCAGCCAGGGGGAGGAGCCAAGCATTCCCACCTGGATATAATCTGAGCCTAAAACCACCACAGTCAGCCTTTCTCCACTTCCAGAGGAGAGACTGGATCCATCTACACCACCACTGGACTTTCAGAGGAAAAGTACACCCTTCTACAGTCCCATTGCTTCAACAGAACCATATCTGTCACTCCAGGAAAACTGCAGCTGCCATCTAATCAGACTGATTAACCCCTACCAACACCCTGACTAATGTGGTGTTAGTTGTATTCTGATTCTATCAGTGGGGGCTTTTTTGTTGGGTTTTTTTTTTGGTACTATTGCATTTTTATTTTAATTTTCCTACTAAAGAACTGTTATTCCTATTCCCATATCTTTGCCTGAGATTTCAAGATTATAATTCAGAGGGAGGAGGGTTTACATTTTTCCATTTCAAGGGAGGTTTCCCTCTTCCTTAGGAGACTTCTGTCTTTTCAAACCAAGACACAAAGATCCTGTTTGTTTGTCACTGAGACCTTCTAAAAGGTACAAACAGCAGCTTTGAACTTTTGGGAAACCCATAGCTATTATTTTAAATAATACTAATAATATTAATAATACTAAATAATAACATATCGGCAAATATTTGTCAAAATCATCCCAGGTCATAATGCCACTAAACGTAGGAATTTAATGTTTTGGTTTTAACAGTGGTAAAAAAGAAGAAATTAATCCTAGGAAACTATGGTATATAGAAAATCACATGCCAAGGGACCTTAAGAATGTAGTTGTCTTAGTACCCAATAAGGTCACCTTATGGGTCTTCATTTCCATAATATTGGAATGAGTCAATATAAAGTGTGAAGAAAAGGCCCTTCCAGTTTCAAAATGTCACCTTTACCAAATGAGATGAAATTCGCTCCCTAATCTGATAACAAGAAATAGAGACGAAAGGGAAGGGATGAGCGGATTCCTTGAGATCAACAGCTTGAATCCAATGACAGAGACTAAACGGGGACCTCAAGTCTCTTCAACTCCAGACAATTATTCTGTAACTGATGCTGCCTGACCTTGACCTTTGTTCTATTGGTTTTTGAACATCCTGCTTTCAACCTTGGCATGTAACAGGTTGTAAGGGACACTTGCTTTTTTATGACTGATGAATGAAAACATAAAGGAGCAGTACTGAATCTGTTTATAAAATGTCAGAGCACAACCTGGAGAAGTAGTATGCACTGCAGGTGCATTATATAAAAAAGATTAAACAATGACCTATCAGATACTTATCTGAGACCTCCAGGGTAGTAATCTACCACTTGTGAAAATTCTTCTGCATCCTAAATTAATTTTAAGTAGACAAAACTATCCACATGTTCCTGAACTTGTTTATAGTACTCTTGGATACACTGACAATGACTGCTGAAGTCAGAAATTATCAACATGCCCAGTATGCTGCTCAGAGCAGCAGCAGTTATTTCTCACTTTCAAATTATTTCCTTAACAGGAAAGATGGATTGTGGGTTGTTTTTTCTGGTTTTTCCTCTTTTTTTCCCATTCTGCAGCAGAAATTAAGGGGCTTTCTTTTCAGAGATTTATCACTTCATATTTCAGTCAATTTGACTACCTTGGAGCAATAATTTATCACACATAATCACAGCGCTATTGGTTACCCACACAGGGACCTTAGTTGATCCAGAGGCACTGGGAAGATTTGGTAAACTGTCATCTTCAGACTGTGATACAATCTCAAGCCTTGTGATTCCCAGAGACTGGCTTATTACCATACTGAGTTTCTTTTGTGGTACAAACCTTTCCACTAATGGCATGCAAGATGACCCAGTAAGATGGAATTCCTCTCAGAATTGTCCCAAATCTCTGGTGCAATCTAAACAAGGTACTTTCCAATATAGGGTTAACACGTAGTATGCAGGAGTGGAAAGCATGACTCATTCCACTGACTACCCTTAGTGTGAAAGATTCATAGAATGACCACAGTACCACAGTTCTTGTGTGATGTATGTACTTTGTTGCATTTCCCATATGCTGTCCTGCCTGTGTTAGGTAGAAACTTGATACCCAAAATATTTTACATGGTATTAAAATCATGATATCATTCTATGGAAGTACTTATGGAAGTGTGAGTATAGTAGTAGTGTGAAGATACTTAAATTTGATGCTATTACCTGCACTTAGGGTTTGTGGGACTAAGAAGGGCTTTTAACTTCACAAGGCTCAGGATATGCTGGCAATAGGAAGCTGTCATATGGTTAAAAAATTATTTCCATAGCTTTTGCAGAAACCCTCATATATCTCTGTAGGACTTCAGTCCAATGCTGTCTTTTTAAAAAATGTGTTGTTACTGAAAACTTGTAACAAATTAACTGTTAGTTTCCAAATTCCAGCTGACCATAAGAACTTCCCTGATACTGTTCAGTTGATGGCACTTTTGCTGAATGTAGAATCCATGTTTGATTATCTTCAGCTAAGGATGAAAAGTAACTCCACCAATAGCCATGTAAGCAAAAAGGGAAACGAGTCATAATACATAAAGACAATTAAATCAACCTTCCTTCCTTCCTTCCTTCCTTCCTTTCCTTCCTTCCTTCCTTCCTTCCTTCCTTCCTTCCTTCCTTCCTTCCTTCCTTCCTACCTTCCGCGCTTCCGCGCTTCCGCGCTTCCTTCCGCGCTTCCTTCCGCGCTTCCTTCCGCGCTTCCTTCCGCGCTTCCTTCCGCGCTTCCTTCTGCACTTCCTTCCTTCCGCGCTTCCTTCCTTCCCCTCTCTCTTTCTCTCTCTCTCTCTCTCTCTTTCTTTTTCTCTCTCTCTGTCTCTCTGACTTTCTCTCTACTTCTTTTCTTCTTGTTCTGGGCTGAGTAGTGTGAAAATACTACTTATACAAGGAATATAAGTGAATCAAACATGTTTACCCCAGGATTTCTTATTTGCATTAAGGTATACTAATGCTACATAAGTAATTATTTCAGTTTCCCTATTCATATAAATCCCAAGAGATTACAGTAAAATCTTTGAGCTGTCCATTAAACAGCAGTAAACATATGGTTACAGAAATGTAGTTACATCTTGATAAGTTTATTTTTTAAACACACTGAAAGTAAAATGATTCTATTGGATGTATTCTAGTTTTTTACAATTATACTTTTACCTTCTTTAAAGTGCTAATACAGTAGAATCTTTCTATTATAATGAATTTTGTGAACAAAGCTGACAGTCAAGAAAATTACTAGATGATGGCTAAGTAGCTGCTGTCCATCCTGATTTATTTCTAAAACACACTGAAACCATAACAGATGCATACTACATTGTATAGAGAGTATGCATATGCATTAAAGACACATACATTATATATTTTACTGATTCAGTTGTGAAATATGTTCGTTTTACATTCCTAATTATGGAGCAGAACAGATGGGAAAGACTTAGTTCAAAGTAATATATATCCATTAAAATAAACGATGTTGCCAACCATTCATCAGTGATAGAAACGTTTACTACTTCCTTGGAATATAATTAGGCCCTAGTCTGGGCTGCAAAAAATGTAATTATTTGGAAGTTTATTTTCTCTAGTAATTTACAGTCAAAATTAGTTAGAAAACTGTTTGAAAGCTTACATTATCAGGTGCAATGCATTTAACATGGGTTTGTCATTTGCCAGCATGAGGCATTTTGCAGGGAGTGTAACACTGAGTGAGGACTATGAATGACATTAATTTTGGCTCTGTGTGTGACTCATGTTTACACTATTATAAGTAATTGAAAACTAAACTTTTCCTTCTAGTAACAGGTTGCAGGAAGGATGTGTACTGTGAGCAACTCTCAGGAGACTGAACAGACTAATCCCAAAGCAGTTCTGGGAAGGATCTCTGCTGTACCTATTGGGAGGGCAGAATTTGCAGTAGTGGAGGCTAGCACATTTTGATAAGTGCTGTGGAGTGATATGCTGGGCTACAAGCCTTCCAAATCTGTTTGTGTAATACTGCTAACTCTGATCAACATTTACCATCCCTAGGAAAATTGCCTTGCAGCTGTGGTGTTGCTATTTCAGACAGTAACACACAGTTTGGGTGACATGCTGAGCAGGAATGCCACCCTCCTTCTCCCTGTAGAGATGGAGGGTAGAAGGTGCCTCTGAAAAGTGATCCAGAAGCACTGAGAAAAGTACCAGTCACTTTAAACTAACGCCATAAACAACTATGTTTTGGGCGTCCAGTAAAGACAGAAAGAAATTTCATTACTTAGTTTCTTAACAATAGATGCTGCAGCAGATGTTTAAATTTAATTGGAGTGCTCAATGTTTTCTTAAAGTGTACAATAGCAAGGAACTTACCTGGCTCTTCACAAAGGCAAAAGACTAGAGAAAGGCCCTAGGTCTGAGGCTACAGCCGCTGTAGTAAATGAAACAGTCTCAGGGAATTTTCCCAGGCTCAAATTTTCTACATCATTAAATTGCTAGTACAGTCCCCAGCATGGTTTTTGGCTTGAGCTAAATAGTATTACCCTAAGCAATTCCTGGGCATAGGAAACATTCATGGGCAGTCAGACTGTTGGCAGCAGGCAGTTTTCATGCAGCCATCTTCTCATGGCAGCTGGGAGAGCTTCTTGACCTCTTGGCCAGGATCTGCCAGCTACTTTCATTGCCAGAGAGGTTTCTGTATATTTACTTTCCTTGTACAGGCAGCTAAGTTAGATTAGGTTGCCTTAGTTAGCAAGTTGCAGATAACAATAAACAAACAAACAACAAAAACCAAACAACCCAAAACCAACAACAAACCAAAAAAAAAAAAAAAAGAAGAAGAAAATTTGAACCTTAGGTAAGTCAGAGGAGAATTTGTTGATATTTATAATAGATGATTATCTATGAGAGCTTCTGTCCAAAGCTCCATCCAGGAGCAACACAGCAACATACCTCATTCCACTGTCTCCAAATTCACACAATAATGAACTTGCACATGTTCATGGTGAAACTGCCAGTGGGCCTAGTGCCTTAAGCACAGGTTGTAGTTTGCATTCAGACCCTGTATATTTGGTATAAACAGTCTTCACTTAAACACACGTCTGAAATAATCTGTAGATGACAATTATTTTTTCCAAGCTGGCTACCCATATGCACGGCTGGAACTAATGAACAGACTTGAATGCGAGACTGTCTATGATGTGATTATAAACATATCCTTCTGTATTTAAAACACAACCTGAGTATAAATGTAATTTTCTGTACTCTGGCAATGAATTAGATACTGTACAAAATTAACTCCTTGAACTTTGCATAATTATTGCTTTGTAGAATGATTGCTAGGATATTTTTTGGTTTATGGGTTTCTTTTCAGCCTGTGGCGATATTTGCTATTCCTTAGCAATATGAGCACCTTATCTTTGCAGAGATGATTGTAGGAATTATAAATCTTCTAAGTAGAACTAACTACTAAAATGAACCAAAGCCAACTTTCTGCTAGTGTAAATCCTCCACTGACTGTAGTTTGGGGAATTTTGCTATTAATTTCAGTGCTCGAAGAACCAAACCTTAAGTAAAAAACCAATAATAATATCCATGGATTTTATTTGTCAATTTCTTATTAATTATAGACAAGAGGGGTAATAGATGGTGGCAAAGTTAATGGATTTAATGTGAGAGATAGTCATTATTGATACATCTGTTCTTATTGCATAGAAGCCTGTGGAATGTTCTGAAAGGTTTCCCACAACATTTAGATTGATTGTTCTTAATAAGCAAAAATAAATACAGTACAACTGAAGGTTTAATTCTTAACAGAGAGGGAAACCTTAGTATTCAAAGTTAACCGTGGTTCCCAGGAATACAGTTTGTACTGAGATTTTTACCAAGCCAGCCAGAATAATCAAATGAAGATGGAAGGTTTAAAATATGCAAGATCATTAAATGTCCACCACAGAAAATAGCATCACCAAGAAATGTGCTGCACAACTGAAATTAATTACTACTTTTGTTGATTTTAATGGCAGAAGAAAACATTTATTAATGAGCAGGAGAACACTGTCCTGCAACACCTTGCTCAGATCTTACTGTGAAGTACAAGATAAGAAAATTCTGGATTCATTTTGATGTTTGTTTAGATTCAGACTAAGAAATTCAAACTGTGACCTGCAAGACAGATATGTCTTGACAGACTGTGTCAGTAAACGACCTGAATGACTTTTACTTCTAGGCTATAAGAGCAGTATTCAAGGTAATGCCACTGCACAGTTTTTCAACTCTAATATGAATTGGTAGGGTTTTTTCAGAAAAAGAGCTCCTGTGTGACCAGAATCTTATCATAACTACACTTGACAAGTAAGATATGTTTCAGATGTGTCTCCTCAGAAAAAAAGAATGTTTCCTGACTGTCATATTTTTTAGCCTCAAATCTTGTCCTTGTCAGAAGTAGGATTTATACCATGGTTTCTTCCATGCTCCCAAGAGAAGCTCTGCTTTTTAGAATCTGAGTAAAAAAAGTTCTGAGAATAGATGATCCATCTTGCTTAAGGAGCTCACGTGGCTGTTTCCAAAGTACCCTTATGTGGAAAGAAGGTTTGATTTCCTTGAACTGTCGCAACTGCATCTTCTTGAGCATTATATTATCTTAAAGAAGATGACAGGAAATATTATGAGATTGTTTATATATTCTGACATTGACAGAGAAAATAATTAGTAAAATCATCTGAAGTCTGAAACCTGGAACTGTTTATTTTGCAGCATATGGGAAAGCTTCATTTCTGTTACTTGTGATGTTATAGAGTTTTGGTTTTACCAAGCAAAATTTTGGGCTGACATAATGTCCCAAAATGCTTGAAGTTGACAGATCGTCTGGTCCAAGCCCCCTGCTGAAGTAGGTTCACTTCAAGTCAGTTGCCCAGATCTATGTCCAGAGAGCTTCTGAATATCTGCGGGGATGGAGGTTCCGCAATCTCGCTGGGCAACTTGTGACATATAGTAACAGTAGTGAATAACATGCACTGAGTATTAAGCTAATTACTACCTCCTTATTTATGAGCAAATGAGGCAAGGAAGACATAATAGGATGTTGTCAGACAAGCCAAAGGACCAGCAAGCCAGACATTAGTACAAAAAATCCTAACAAACTAATGGCCATGTCTCTGTTCTGTGTTGGTATTATTGATTTTTAAGCCCTGTGATACTTTGGTATTTATGACGTCTTCCTGATTTAGTGGTACTTTTCTATTATCTGCAGTTTTTTCTCTTTCTGCTGCTTTCTCTCAGGCATGGATTTTGAACAATGTCTCTTAATGTTCTGAAAGATTCTACCTTTTTGTGGTCATCATTCACTCACTTATATTTAATTTATTCATCCCATGTTGGTGTGGTCTAATATTCTCAGCATGTTGTGGTTTCAGAGAGGTGGTTTGCTCACCTCCAATAACAGAATGGAGCCATTGAGCCAATGTTTGCTACCAACCGTAAAATAAATTCTATTGCATGTTTTGTCCTCTTTGGGTTTGCAGTAAAGGATACAACTGATGTTTTGTTTAAGATGGCATAAAAAACATAAAGTTTTTCATTAATATTGATCACCAGAAGCTCTTCTTACAGTATTTGGATTATAAAAATCATTATATAATCACATTGGCTCATATTGCCTAAAAGAAATGTTTTATTTTATTTGTTAAAAATTTGTTTTGGTATAATACCCAACTTTAGAAGCAGTTACGTCTATACTTTCAACATTCTCTGTGATCATTTTGAGCAAATCTAACATTGCACTAATGAAGTACTTATTGAAATTGATAAAAAATTTAGGAATAATTTAAAAAATCTTATAAATTACATTAAAATTGTATTTTTTCTCCATATTCCTAAGAACTGAGTATATATGCTGAGGAATCTCAATACCCTTTACTTGGAATTAAACTCATTCCTTGCATAACTGAGTTGAATCATGCAGAATGAGCTGTGCCAATGCGCTGAAAATAGAGATATTAAAAATTGTTATTCTAGAGATAAGCAAGCTGAGGTAAAAAAAAAAAAAGGCAACAACCCCCCAACCACATTTTTTTTCCAAATGAAAATAAGTGAAATCCTTTAAAATCAAGAAAGAAAATCTGTATGTTTGGTATAAAAAGCCCTCAAACAACAAAACAAGAACTAAACACAATGTTTCTCTCCTACCCTATTTCACACATATGTACGGATGCCTGTGACTGCTGACTCTATTAGACTGGGCTGAGTCGGTGTCTGCAGCAGGAAGACAGGCAGGCAGCACCACATCAGCAGTCTGAAATTACTTGCAAGTACCTAAAACATTAATGCCCATTCTTAGGTGCAACTTTATTATGGGAAGGCTGTAACTCGAAGGGTATGTGACCTTGTGGGTAAATTTGTTACTATTTTGTAGACTCGCTCTCTGCGGACTTGCGCTTTAATTAAAAGGAAGATTGGAAGTAAGTTTGACAGTGCATGCTGATAAGGACACACTTTACATGAAACACGTGATCCAACTCAGAAGACACCAGTATTCAGAGTAATCTGGCAGCAATAAGGATCAAGATATCTCTTAGTGTGTTAGATTCTTTAGCTAGGATTCAACAAAGCTAAAGATTAAGTGGTTCTTAAGAGCTTGTCAATTAATTTAAAAGACACAAAAGCCACACTAAAGTGCCATGAGTTGTCTTAAATATCCAATGCCTAATCCAGAGCCTACTGATTTTAATGGAATGGTATTTGCTGTCAGTGGGTTTGTGAAGAGTTCCTTGAAATCATTATGCCAAATCTGACTGGTTTACAACCTCTGCTGTATGATCAGGACAGATTTTGTATTTTTCTGTGTCTAACAATTTTACAATCTTATTAGGGAATCTGCTCATGGAAATTCTGATGCTTAACAAAGGGTGGAAAAAATGGCAAATTTAGTCCTGATGTAAAAAGACCAAAGAGACAAGGGAAGAAGATCAGAGCAGCTGTATGAAATGGAAGTTCAGGTCATATCAGATGTTGCTGTGAGTGATGATGGCCGAAGAATTTCCATGTCTCTCAGTGAATATATATTAAATGAGAAACACGAACTTTAAATAAGCTTCATGAGGGGGATGAAGGGTCAGGGCTCTCAGGACTAATGTACTTTGGGTGGACATAATTGATTGTACTTTGACTGTAGCTTGGGCTCAGAGGCTAAGTTTGCACTGTACTTGAATGAGTCCCATGGGATGAGCAGTCCCACAGGTTTCCCAAAGTGTGATATGGTCTCAAGATCTGGCTGTATGGACATTGGCTGTCTTGTCTGCACAGCTTGATGGCATGGCATTGATTGGTCTAACAATGTGTGAAAGGGAGATGAGCAGTGTACAACTGCAGGAAAGCAATTTCCCTTTTATTTCCACTTTCCAAATTTTCCCCAAAATTTCCACTTGCTCCAAATTCAGCCCAAAGAATATTCCTGATACAAACAGGATAGATATGATGAATGATCAAGTCCAGTCTTAAACCTGCTATTAAAGCACAGAACTATGCCTGGAACACCTTCTCATGCAGTGAATTGAGCTATCACACATCCCACCCTTACTGGCTTCATTAACAAAATACTATATTTTGTATATAGTAGTGACTATATTTAGTGACTCTATACTAAAGAGCTGGAGATCATCAGTGCTTTGTTTCCCTCTCTCGAGGGTCTGGTTTCTCCAACTGCACCAGTCTGAAGTCAGGGGCTTAACTGTACCTCATCTGAGCAGTACATATCTCTGAGGAGAATGTTTAGAGCAGTGCTTGGACAAATTATGAATCATTAATCAGACTGGTTTTACAATGACACACATTGAACAGTAATTTTAAATACATATGGGACATAATAAAAATAGTCCAGCAAAGGATCATGGAGATGATTATGTTATTGGAACATCTCTTTTGTGAGGAAAGGCTGGAATTGTTTAGCCTGGAGAAGGCTTAGACGAGATTCCTATGTAAAGGGTGAGGGTAAAGAAGGTGGAACCAGGCTCCTTTCAGTGGAAACTAGTGACAGAACAAGACGCAATGGAGGCAAACTGAAGCACAAGAGATTTTTTCTGATCATCATGAAATATTTTTTTACTCCAAGAGTGGCTGAGCACTTATACAAGCTACCGATAGGGGTTGTGGAGTCTCTGTCCACGGAGAAGTACAAAATGTCTGAATGTGGTCCTGGGGAAGCTCTAGGTGACCCTGCTTGAGCAGGGGCACTGGACATGACCTCCACTGGACTCTTCCAACCTCAACAACTGTTCTGTGGTTCCATGATTGTGAATGTGTGGGACTGATTATGCTCATACTCACATTACAAATTCTCTGTGGAAATAGAGAAGTGTGAGTGCATAGTCTTTTCCTCCAGAGCCTCCTCCTTTACATACAGGTGCAAAAATAAAATACAAGAAAGCATTATTTAATGGTACTTCCAGAATTTAAGTATTAGTTTCCAGTAGAATAAGAAAGGCAGAACTAAACTCATTATAAATGAACTCAATTACATTGTTCTCCATCTGTATTCATGTCTTTGGAAGAGTCTATTTTTGCTGTTGTTCACTGTTTCATTGTTTCATTTATCTCATCTCTTCCTACCCCGTTTAGAAGTATAGTAAGAACAGTGGATTACTCTGTAGAATTGATTAGCTGACAATAGGGAGAAGGCTTTTATTTTCTCATGGTGCATTTCTAAATTTTCACGTGCCTTGTCAGTTGTCTTTTTTTTTATTAATTACATTTCTCAGGAAAATGTTATACTAAAATGACTAAATTCCACAAGACAGTAAACTGAATGATTGAGCTGAATGAACAAAGAAGCAAATTATATAGTAGGTTAATGACACTCCCAAAAAACTTGGGTGAAAAGCTAAAGCAGGAGTGGAATACTAATCAGAAGATGCCTCTAACCAGCAATTACTTATGCTTGTGAAAAATGCTACTTTTACGTTACATTAAATCCCCTTTTTTTAGTAGCAGCAGCAGAAGCCATGATTTCTTAACGTTTAATTCTCATGAAGCAAGAGAAATATTTGATCCATAATAAGTCATTATTGAGCATGGAGGAATAGATATAGAAAGTATTTCATGCTGCAAGCACTGCTGTATCTTAGAGGCTCTGAATACGAACCCGTGCTTACTCAGGATGTGGCTGTATATGGCAATTTGGGGCAATTTGGCATTTCCCTCTGTGTCAATAGTGTACTGCTTGTTTCCAGCAGACAAGTGTCTGTGCTGCAGAAACCACCACAGCGTCTCTCAGTAACTGCTCCCCTTGTTGGAAGTGCAGCAGAGCACACCAAGGGCGCCAATGTGGAGATAATTACCTTGGCTCCACCAAGGTCGGGCCTGGGAAATGTTTGTGGGGTAGTGTCTGCTAGGGCTGACCGGGCTTTAGCTGACATAAAGATTTCATACAGAAGACTTCTCCCACTAGAGTTATCTTTCTGACCCCTTTCAAGAAACCTAAAGTAACCTATTTATTCTTCAGCTGTGCACTGGTTACAGATGTTACAGTGCTGGTGCTATTCCAGGTGTTGGTGTTCTTATTCAAAGGTTTAACTACTGGGAGGCATTGAAGTATTCTCACTTGTGAATACTACAGCACATTTCTAAAAAGAAACAAAGAAAACTCCATTGCACTCCTCATACTAACAGAACCCCAGAAACCCCTGTGCCAGTCATGGCATGCACACGGAGCAGAAGACAGTATTTCTCTTGATACAAAAGATGGAGGGGTGCAAATTGGGCTCTAGAAAGTGAAGTGATCTGCTGAGGATCATCCAGAATATTCACTGCAGTCTCTGCAACTCTGTATGCTATTTGAAAGATGAAATAAAATAGGAATTAAGAGCAAGGTAAGAGCAATAACTAACGTTTATCAGTCCTTAAAATAAAATAATGTTGCTCTTTGTGGAACATCTCTGAACTTCCCAACATCCTTGCCTTGGCAGAAAAGCATCTATCTCCCAAAATTCCAGAATCCTAAGGAACCTGTGAAGACTGGTCTCCTTACTTTATAAAAGATCAATTTCTGAGGACCTCATACAAAAACATTAGAACTGAGATTTTTGAGGACTTGCAGCTTTTCGAGTTGCTGTGGTTTGCCAGCTGAATTTTGCCTTCTGAGAACCTTCCAAGCTACTAGTTAAGAAGCTGGGTGAGCAGAAACTGGGCAAGAGGTCTGCCCAGAAATATTTTGATGTCGCTGAACTGGCATCTCCTGGGGAGAGAAAATTGTTGCATAGGAAGGTTTCTGATCAGTTTGGTTATGATTCCCTACAATTATGAAAAATGCACTGATTTCATTTTTTATAGCACTGCATGCCTATGGGCTAATCTCTTTGCTTATGCATTGCAGAGGGTAGATATACACTATTTGAATGTGTCATGTTTGCAAAACAATGTAAAGCTTCTCTAACAGCAACAGGACTTGAAGAGTGAGATGGCTGGGATGCCATCAAGCCCTGTATTACTCTACATTTGTAGACCAATCCAGGAAGATATATTTTTCTGATTATTTGTTATTAACATGATCTATACATTGCCAATTATTCTGAATATATGCATGGATCTTCATTAAAGCATCAATGACTATATGAAACTAATTAATAAAGAAATAATATTCTTAGAAATAAAAACTGCCAACATTGGTTTCTTCTCTGATTTATATGAGTAATATCATACATGATAATTGTAATAAGTTAATAGAAAATATCTATGATTTAGAAGTGCACTTCTAACTAGTTCTGTCTGAAAGAGATAAATATGTCAAGAAATTATACTAATTCCCTTCCCTAAATATGAGAAGACGTAAAGATATGATTTAACATGTCACACTTGCAATCAGAAAAAAGTCCTACAATCAGGAATCTGTAATAAATATTTACATTTACATCATGTTTTTTGAAGGCAGAGAGAGTGCAAACATATTTGAAGCAGACTAAACATGTCTGGAATAAGTTCTAAAAATAATTTTGTCTGAAGAGAAGTTAATTGTTGCTTTACAAGGCAGAGCTAAGCTCACTGTCTTTCCTGACTGTGAGCTCCTAAAGTAGAATTTTTAGATAAGCAAGTAGTTTACTGTAAGAGACGCATAACTGAAAGCTGAGAAGGCATAAGAGTAAAGCCCAGATGTGGGTTATATATTTTAGTGCAAGTGCTCTGGGTAAGTCAGAGGTATCTCACAGAATGTGTGTGTGTATGGGGAAAGGTGTCATTATGCTACATCCAGGTTTGGACTATTGCTAGGGGTGAGAAATATCTGAGATGTCACCGAGCCAAAACTCACTCGAGAGTCTGTACAATGTGAATGCTCTGTGGCTCTGAAAGCAGGGAAGGTGGGGAACTCCAGCAGACTCCCTCTCTGCCTTGTGAGAGCTCTCAAGACAGAAAAGGAGGCACATGTTGAAACCTTGTCACCATGCTCCTGTGGTGGGAGTTCTTCAGTGCCTGAGGGACTCCTTATGGCTTCTGCATGCTGCAAGAGATGTGACTGGCCAGTTTGCTCATATTACTGATTTAATCAGTACGTTAAGGTACTTTCCCAAAATAATATTTCCAATTTGAAAAAAAAGTTATGACTGGAAAAACTCCTTCAAGTAGGTCATATTTTCTGGTTATATTTGAAGATTTATTTCTGGTGCCTGCATATATCACAGAAATGAATTTCTCTGTTATTTCCTGTACAAATCTTCATCTCCTGAATAGGATACTGAAATATCCATCGTTCAGTGAATTTGATCGTATCTGGCATGGAAAATGAGTTGGAAGCTTTCCCTCTCATTTAATGTCTAGCCAATCCTTGTTAGCAGGTGCTCTGCTCATTTTTCTGGTGATTGTCTATGGCCTTGCAGTAGACCTTTCTGAGATAAGGTGGTTTGTTGGCTGTAGAAATTCAGATTCCCATCTCCCTGCTTTGGTTTTGCTCTTCTCTACAGGGCTTGTGTGAGCAAGGCCAATCCTAAGTAAGGCTGGGCAAAGTGGAACACTCTCAACAAGTTTTCAGTTATTAAATTAATGGTTTCTGTTGTAAGTATGTGACAGCTGGGCTGGAAACACTGGCTGTGCTGCCAGACTTGAAGCAGGAGAATGAATCCATAGTGCCAAAACTCGCACAAACCAAGAGTGTCACCCTGAAACTCTGTGAATTAGAGCAACACAAAGAAAGTAAACTCATCCTTTAGAGCAGCCAGGAAGCTGCAGTGATGGGGAAGGAGGATTCAGATGGACAGTGGTGAGTGATGATGGTATTTTGTGGGCAGAGCACAGCTTGGGAGATACGTGATGAAAGGTAACTGAAATATTGGTCTGCTGGCCTTCAAAATTAGTGGGAAGCTTACAATGGGCTCCAGTGGGCTCTGAGGTCTTGTAGGCAGCAGGGAAAGGTGATGGGTACTGCTGTAGGAAGCCTCTGTGTTTGCAGCAGAGCTCTGAAATGTGTCCTCTAGTTTGGATCCCACAGCACTGAAGGAAATGAAGTTTTGATCTCAGGATGGATATGAGAGAAGCAAGTTTTTAAAATAGAAGTTTTTACTGCTTTTCTTCTTAACTCATCATTGTATGCTTTTAAAGGGAGGCATTAAGAGATAGGGGGAAATTACTAAAATAACTCATGATTTGTGCTAAGATGTGATGCACTTATAAGAAAATTTCTCACCTATATAATTTTTCTAAATCCTTATGTGAAACAAATACTGAGCCAAATTTCACAAAATCAGATTAAACATCAAAACTGAGTCTTTTGGAATTTTTAAACTCTAAGTAGCAATATGTCTTGAAAAATGTCTTTAGCAAGAAAAAACACCAAAGGAACCTCAAATATACATTTTTATGAACCATATAAATATACAAAAAAGCAATGAAACACTGAACTGTTTGTGATTTTTTCTTTAATTTAAAAAATGTACTTAGTAAAGATGGATTTAGCAATTATTTTGGAAACCAAATAGAAATATATTTCCACAGAAAACTTCATACTTTTTTTTCTTATATGACGTCATTATATAATAAACAATTTTAAATTTTTTGAGATTGCAGTATAGTATTTGTTTTTATAATTCTTGTCTATAAATGTGATGCATTTTCTTATACTAGATTAACTCATGTGATTTTATTTTTTTGCATATTTATTTGTGATAAGTAAAACACCCATTTAAAATTAAATTTTATAAAAACTTTAAAAATAATTTCTCTCATGTCAACTTTGTTCAAAGACAGATTTTTCTTTGTTTTTTTTTCTTTATATTTGTAGCTTTTTGCACTAATGTTTTTAATTTTAATGAGCAATATTTGTGCAAAGGCATTTTGTTATGAAGCCAGCTGAGCTCTGCATCATCCTACTATCTCAAAGTAGAATTGCAAAAAACATTCCAGACTATGCCCTTTTGAGTGGCCATTTATTTCAAGCAGTGATAAAAGAACTTCTTTCCAGATGGTGTTGCATAACTCAGAATATTTCTTTACTAAGTTTTTTGTTTGTTTGTTTGCTGTTTGTTTGTTTGTTTGTTGTTGGTTTGTTTTTTTGGTTGGTTTTTTTGTTTGTTTTTTAAAATGAGAAGGATTATTATATGTTTCCCCTCCAAAGTTTATTTTCTTCCCTGGAAATGTAATAAAATTCTGAAAAAAAATTGATTTTGTAAATGATAATAATGTTAACATAAGTCATTGGAGACTCAATTAGTAAATACAAGATATTCAGATGACATATTGAGGGGTCTGTTCATCCATTGTCTCCTTTTAGCACCCTAATCTTGAATTCTTCATTGAAGATAATGGGAATTTTGTCCCAATGGAGGAATATGGAAATATGTCAGCATTTTTGTAACAGAAATAATCAAAAGTTTAAGCTACATAAATAATTAGTTTAATACAAAGGTACTCTTGATGTTCTTTTTAAAATTTAATAGTTATTTTAGTATTTCTAATGGAAATGACAATATAGTGCTGTTTATCATAATTGTAACCTGGATGACCATTTAAAAGCTATCAGTACTTTGACACTGGAAATCTGTTAGAAAAACGATGTATTTCCAGAGTGTTCATAATTTTTATGTATCATAAGTATCAGAAAATACATTAATATATCTTTTTCTCAAAAAGCTGATCTGCTTGCAGCTGATTTACTGTAAAAGACAGCAGCTGAGAAAATTCAGGGCTTTCTGTTGTGCAGAACTGACTGGTTTAGAGTAGCAGAAGACTGGATTACCCAATCTGGCATGACTCTTCTCTCAGGAGACCAGCTTCCCACTCATCTTTTTATGGCGCCGACACAGTGGTCAGTTGAAAGGATCTGCAGAGAGAGACCAAGCTCTTTGAAAAGTCCCTAATTACAAAGAAGAAATTGCAATAGCAAAAGTTACATACCTTTGAAATTGCTCAATTAACAGAATTGTCATCACAATTAAATTAAATATTTTTAACTTTGATCTTGAAGTGTTACTACTGAAGCAGTTTTAAGCTTATGGTGCTTTACAAAGACATGTCTGGTCAATAATTATATCAACACTTCTTGTGATACTGACCATTAGAAATAAGAAAAAAGGAAAAAAAAATTCCACATAAACATTTTAACTTCTGAGTTACTGTTTTGGTTAAATTTGCTCCCAGTCTTTGATCAGTGGTGAAGTTAGTGGAAAGTAGAATACTGAGTTGCCTCACTATTTATTGAGACTTTGTGTGAAAGTTTTAGAAGTATTGGCATGACAAGCCAATTGGAGAACAATTACCTATCAAATCTGGAAACAAAGCCCAGCAACTTTCTTTTTCCACTGTTAAAATATGTATTTGCAATCTGCCTGTAGAATTTAGCAATTTCACCAAATTGAACAACCTCACATTTGACAAAATCAGAATTTGCTTTCAAATATGCACACCTACATATGTCTGCTGTGATGGACCTCCTTATCTCTTCCTATAGCAGCCCTCACAGTGCTGTGCTTTATGGTTGTAGCTAGAACAGTGTTGATAATTCTCCAGTGTTTTGGCCACTGCTGTGCAACCCTCCAAGGTTCAGTAGGCTGGGGATGGGCAAGAGTTTGAGAAGGGACATAGGAATAGAGCCAGCTGACCCAAACTGACATAGAGGATATTCCATCCCATACGGCATCATACTCAGCAATAAAGTCCAAAAGAAAGGAGAAGGAGTGGAGGGAGGTGTGTCTTTTATTCAGGTGTTTGTCATCTGAAGTCACCACTCTTCATACTGAGGCACTACTACCCAGGAAAGGGCTGGACGTCACCTGCTGATGGGAAGTACAGAATAAACTTCTTTGCTTTTCTCTTTTTCTGTATGGTCTTTACTTCTCTATATTAAACTACTTCTATCTCAGCCCATGAGTTTTTTACCTTATTTTCTCTCCCTGTCCTGCTGAGGAGGGAAACTCAGAGAGTGGCTTGGTGGTACTGACAGCCAGCCAACATCAACTCACTCTGAAGGGACAACATAATTTTACAATGAATTATAAATTGTTATTCTAAGCTTTAGTTCAGTCATCATCAAAAGCATGGGACTTCATCATCTTCAATTCTTAAAGAGATATGACATCCACTGTTAAAAAAATGCTCTGGATTGGAGACAAGCAAGGTCAATTCAAGTTTATGAAGAATCATAGACAATAGCTGTTGCAGCATGTTTTTTCCTTACTATATTTGATTTAATTACTTTTTATATTGTAAAGTTGTAAACCCTCCCCCCGTTATGTTAATAGTTTATCCCAGGTGTACCCTCCTATCCCAGCTGCCAATCCACTCTGGAAACTGCCCTTTGTTCCCAAATGTTCCCCGTTCATCCCCTGTTATTCAGTCCCTCATTGTTTATGTAACCTTTTCTCTCCCACTGTGATCCTTCATTGGTTTATACTCTGTAAACCCCTCCTTGTTCTCCTCCCCTGAGTTTCCCTCACAGGCGCATTCATCCCCTCCCCTTGCTCCTCCCCCATATATCAGTGGCTGTAATCTGAGATCTGGGCTTTCTTGTGGGACAACTTTTGAGGGAGTAAACGTCTTTGGGAATCCCATGGGAGGCCTCTCTCTCATCCTTGCTCCTGCCCTCGGTGTTTGGGTGTTTGCAGAGCGTGGCTCTGAGCCAGCCCTTGGGTCCAGAGCTCTGCTCAAGGCTGGCCCAGCCCTGGTGTGAGTGCTGGAGACTTCACCTGCTGGGCTGGCAGCCCCTTTGCTCCGACACCACGTCAAATAGCCAGGAGACAGGAGAGTCTGCAAAGAAGATTGGGCAGAAGATTGGGCAGCCTGGAAGTCAGATCTGGGAGCTCTGAAAGTTTGAAGAGCTCATAAAAGGCAGAAGAAAGGACAGGACACACCTAGTAGTGCTGCAGGGTAGAGTTACTTCCAAGATAATCTACAGAAAATTTCATTACGCAAAGAGAACATTTTTAGCACTAATCAGCTTAGTGGCTGTAGTGCTAGTAAGTTCTACATTCTCTCTTGATAAGCTGAGAAAAAGTGAAATATCCCTTGTGTAGGATGTGTAGTTCTACTGCAGATTGGGGTACATGGAATGAATGAAAAATCTTAAGATGTTCAGAAGGAGCATTCTTTTGACCGCTGTGTAACTTGAGGCTTTTGATACAAGACATTCTGAAAAAGTTCAGTCATGAAGTCAAGAAACCCGATGGTTGGGCTTCCCATGTGGCTGGTAGACAAGCACCTTATGACAAGGCATGTACCGTAGATTTATTTTGGCCAAGAACTTGTGAACAGACTTAAGAATGGATTTATGAGATGGGATTGGAAGAATACTTTGAGGAACAGATAAGCTGAGATACTAGATCTGTAGGCAAAATAAAAAACATCTGATAAAAAAGAGACATTTTGAGGCAAATTTCTAAATAAGCCAAAACTGTAAATATGTTTAAACTATGGATGATCATCCAACAAAAGGGAAAGTTCTACCTATTTGATGCCAAGATGATTTTTTGCCTTTTCTTTTATGTAACCTTTTATGTAACACACACACACATACACATATATACCCACACATTTTACATAACATCTATGTATCCTCAGTATTCTTAGCATCTTGTAATTCCTTAAGTCTGATAATTTAGAGTAGTCCTGGTGTTTTGTTAGGCCAGAAGACCAAATATCCTAAAGTACTCATTGCAGGAGACCAGAAAACCCCACACTGTATTGAGAAACCAAGGCCCCCTCTAGAACATGTCCTGTAAGCTAGAGATTTGGTCCATCCAGTGGGGAGTTCACCCAATGGGGGAGCATCACCCCATTCATCCAGGCCTCCCACTGGGGCATCCCTGTTAGATATGCTAATTTGTAAGGTTTATAAATTGTATAGGCAATCTATCCTGTGTGTGCACTGTGGTACGTCCCACCCTAGTGAAGTGGTGCACCAATAAGGATCCTTATTAAAATACCAGGTTAAAAACCCCTTATCCCCTAACTGTGTCTGGCTCTCAGTTTTTAAGACCAGGAGAAGGCATCATGTAATTTTCATTTCGGTCTGTGGAATCCAACTAATTTTCATTGTACTGGAGTTTTTTTGAACTGACTAGAGTGCAGTTGCAGAAATGCTTTCTGCAGCCCAAGGGGATACATGGTGTCATGAAACTGAGCAGGCTGGTGGTAAGACAAGGGTGGGATGGCCCTTTTTAGTCACGGCACTATATCTTGCTGTATTAAACAGATCATGAAACTGGACTGTGAAAGAAATTTTCCTCTGGACATAGACATGCTGTGGGATGAGAAAATCCAGCCTTTTGATATTTAAATGATCTGGAAGGCTGCACATATCTTCTGCTGGACTGAGACCATTATTGTCAGCACAAAGTTGTATATCGTATTTACTCCAGTTGAACTGTACTAGCTGAAACACATGAAATACTATCCCTTGTATACTGAATCAGTACATCCAATAGGCATGAATTGGGCTGCCATGTGCAGAATTTGATTGTATTCCCGAGGGAAATAAAGAATGAGTTAGGTTAGATGTCCTAGTGTATAGTAATATGAAGTTGGATTAATCTATGCACATCAAATTCAAACAGTATTAACTATGCAAAATACCCATTCAGATTATTTGGCAGCAGATTTATGTAGATAGAATGGTATGTCCTCTGATAAAAACTTACTCTAATCAAGAGTTTGAATATGTAAAGATGTATGTTTATGTTTAGAACTGAATAGTATAAATTTTGACATGTGGGCCTTATGTAATCATGGTCTTTTGATAAGTATAATGCCATGAGTAAGCACATAATTGCAAATAAGTCTCATTCCCAAGTATTTTTATTAAATGAATAATGGCATATATAAAAATAAAAAGAAAATAAGTTTTAATGGCAGTGAGTTATATTTTAGATGACTACCTATTAGCCAGTACTAACCTACTTCACAGTCTTCTTCACTTTGTTCTTTAGACAAAAGCAACTTACTCCTGCATGTCTCTTCTTTTCTTGCTATTTTTGGTATGCCTTGTGTGTAGACTCCTCAGTACAGCTGTTATTTTACCATGGTGTGTCCATAACAATTGATAGATTGGAACCTGGTTTTTAGCTGGGAAATCTAGGCATGAATAAATAATGTTAATACTGTGCAGTTGCCTGACTACATTGTCTTTCATGAGCTGAAGGATAACAGCTCATCAGGAGTCCCACAGCTTTCTTTGTACAGACTGGGCATGCAAGTAAGAGACCTAGCATGAGTGTTTGCAGCTGCCTAGCAGATCCATACCAGCCCCATATCATGTATGTATCATTCTGTGTGACTTAGGAATGGCAGATGCACAAGAATTACTCAGGATCCTCATGAAGGGTGTATCCCATGACCTGCTGGTTTCTTAATTCACTAGGCAGTAGGCAGTATACATAAGGGTGAGAGATGTGCTTGTTGGAAAAATCAAAGTTTCTGAGCTCTCTGCAACAAATCTTCAGTGAACTAGATTAAAAAATGAAAGCACTAGGTCAGTGGGAAGGAGACAGAAATGTTAGTAAAAACACTTTTTACTCATTTAGCAGAACAGCTGCTATGCACAAGTAATACAAGAAACAGAAACAGAGGTAGTTTCCTATCCTAAAATAAAGCATCATTATGAAAGCAAAAATAAATAATGACAACAGTATAAAACATTAATAAATGTGTAATAGTTCCCATTTCTTCAGAGGAAACTTACATTTTCTGTAAAAATGTGTCCTTTATGTGCTTTCAAAACTTTTCGCTACAGAAACCTAGATTAATTATTTCCAGGGAAGAAAATAATTGCCTTTTCTCTTCTACAAAACCTATAAGTAATTTTATAGAAATTTATGTTTTATATTGAATGCATTTTATTACCAGGAATTCTTTCCACAGCAGGACTGGAAAGAAAGTTAACAGGCATAAAAATCAGAGGGAGAAAAGCAGTTGCTTTTCCCTGCCGTTGAACTGAATGCTTTCCGTGGCAGAATATGTCATGCTTTCTGAGAATGCTCCTAAGGGCTCAGTGCACTGATCTGTTAACGGGAGAGGCATAAAAGTGCCAGTCATTTCATTCCTAAAATGCCCAAATAGCATGGGTTAATCTTCATGTTTCCTTCCCTGATATTAATTCTATTAACTGTTGTTAATTTTATCCTATAAATCCTAAATAATATATATTATACCCAATATATTCAGTCTGCCAGTATGTCTCTATTACACTGCTTATTGGCAAGACTAAATTTTTAAAATCTTTTTGAGTAAATTAGCACATAGTTTTATTGCTCTTTCCTGAAAATTCTCTCCTTTGAAATTTTTTTTCTGTTTATGTACATGTAAGAACCACATAGGTTTCTTGAATTTCTCTTACTATAGCTGAACAAGAAAGGAATTTTGTGCTTTTTCTGTGATGTGTGCATGCATAGGTAATCTCAGAGCATCTTTTCTAGTAGCTTACAGCTCCAGCTGCTATAAAACATAAATAACTAAGCAATCCTTGACTCCACGATTGACTAGTGAATCAATATTTGACCTTCTGAGAACTTCAAGAGGAGAAAAGTGAAAAAAAAACCCCATGCAAAAATTTTTAAGTTCCTTTTTCCATAAGCTGTTCTTTCAGCCAAGTGGTTTTTGACCTTTGTCAGTGTTGTTGATGATAACACTAATTTATTTAGGACTAATAGGAGCTGAAGCCACTGTGCATTCTGATTTGCAAAGCAGAGATACCAACTATCTGTATGGCATTGGATCTCTTCTTATTATGTAAATGTCCAGCCAGTTGCCTGATGGTCCCTAGAAAGGCCTTTCCACTCATCCCCTGCCACTGCAAATGTGTCTTCCTTTTTCCTTTTCAGCCACAGAATAAAAGCAGCCTCTATCCTCAGTATAAGAAATAGCAATCAGAGTTCAAAAAACAGGAGACTTAAGTGCTTGGGATCTTTTATATATTGTAAGCACAAAATGTGGTTGCCTTCTTGGGTTGTCAAAATGAGGTTTCTTGGATTTGTAATTGCATTTGTATAATTTTATAGCAGTGGCTGCTAAACAAAGAATTTTTCTCCTTAATACAAGGAAAAGCATACTCTTAATGCATATTTCTTTGATATACTGCAGTATACCACAAATCTCTGTAGGAATTTAAATGTTCAACAGTAAAATTATTTTCTCAGTTCTGAACTCATATGAAACCTAACCTTCATTACTCTCTCAAACCCTACAAATCCTAATGAATATTAAAACCAAAAAGCAAATACACACTTTTAATTGGAGGGTAGATAACAATATTTTTTCACTTACGCATTTCTCCAGAATATAAGCATTTAGTTCAGAAACTGAAGTTGTCCATTGTTGCATCTCAGTTAAATGGATATTGGATTCATGGTGATAAAGTGTTACACTAGACCTCTGCCACTAGTATTTTCTAATATAATTGAAATCTGAAGTGTATATAGTGTGAAGCCTAACTATCATTGTAGATAATTGCAGTGATCTTAGACATTTGTCACAAAGCAAATATGGTAAAATTGTCTTAGATGACTTAGAGTGATCCATAGTTGACCTTATTACATGGTTTCTTAAGTGTGACAGCAGACTAACACTTTCATGTGAACAATGCCGATAGTAAAGGTCAAGGAATGAAGATGACAATAACAAATCTGACTTCCAGCACTGTAAAGTGAAAGTCATTAATGATATATATTATTACAGCCAAGACATAATGTAGAGCTTGAAACTGTGAAATGTAGTTTATTTGATTTATTTCAATTTACTCTTATTTTATTTGTGCACTTAAGAGTAGGAACTGGTTACATAATAGGGAAGCAGGAGGACAAATTGCTTCTCACTGTCTCTTTGTCTACAAGGCAGTGTGGTTTTTTTTCCTATCCTCTGAATAACTTCATAAAACAACAATGCTAGAAAGTTGTTTGCATTTTTTCTGTGTTCCAGATAGCACAGATAAACTTACTCTGATACAAAAAATCCTGATGGTCTGCATAATAGAAGTAATAGATGCAGAGCAAATTGACATTTTCTCAGAAACAGTTGAAGACGTTTTACAGTAGCTGTATTCTGAGCAGTAATGTCACTAGACAGATCTTTTCTCAGAGAAAAATGAGGGTGGAGACTGGAATTTCTGAGAATTTTGTGTTCTTTTCTTTTTGCTTAGTAACAGAGCTTAGTCTAGTCTAAAGGTTAGTGTCACCTGTGGAAGAAATTTTACCAATAAGTATCCTAAGGGTTGTGGGCACACACACGTCTGATGTTTCTCCTTGGAGGGGCTTCTGGTGTTCCAGCATCTGGCAAGCTTTGTCTGTCTCCCTGGCAAAAGCCACCTGTGAACTAACAGAGGAGCAGGATGGTGTGCAGGTCTGTCAGTCAACTGTTTTCTATTAGACATTTCAAAATAAACCTACTGTGACTTGGTGCATTTCAAATGAGCTGGGTTAAAAAAGATTAAGCAGTAGTGTTTATATGGTTTAAGACAAACTGCCTCATTGTCTCATTTTGACTGAAACAGAATAGGCAACACCCATAGGCACAGCCTTGTCAGGACAGATAATAAGTTTAGGGTCAGAGTGATGAAGAGCAGGCAGGAGCAGATCTCCAGTGGCACAGGACAGAGTGGCTGTCCACAGCCAGGGTCCTTGGCTCTTGGCTCTGTGCCTATTAATGCTATGTCCAACCATTCCTGGGTCATCTGGCAGTTTAGATCTGAGCCACTCAATGACAAGTTGCATAACCATATTTCAGATGGGCACTGCTGAATCTGCACATGATAGTTGCTTTCATCCTCAGGAGGTCATTCTTTCTGTAAGTTGTGACACTTATCAGTGTCCTTCTGAAGATCCCATTGTCTGCTATCCTTTGACAATAATCCAGGGTTGCCATTTCCTTCTATGATAATTACAGCAATGTTTGACTTTTTGAATTCTCTTTCCCTCCTTGAGTATAAAAGCAGCTAACTGTGGAGGGCCAAAAGATAATCCTTCCATCTTAAGAACAAGCATCTGGAGGATGTTTCTGTACCGCTTCAGGTTAAAGATCAGTCCCAGTTTTCCAGCTTTTGAAGTATAAACAGAAATCCTACACACAATTGACAACAATTTAATTAATTATCAAACACTTGTAAGCTGCAAACTGCTACACCTTGCTTCATTTTACTGACTTTTTTCTTGATTTTTATTCAAGCAATTCTAATTAGGAAGAAGTGATTTGTTCTTCAGTGTGTATATGCATGTGATTTCTGTAATGATAGTGGTAATGTGGAAGGATGAAGTGAGGTAATGGATCTTCGAGTTGCTATTTGTACAAGGCACAGTTTGTAGCAAAGCCTAAGCAAAACCATTGGAGCAGAACAGAGAAAAAAGATCCAGGTTGTCAGGTCTGGACCAGGGCTAGCAGGGCTAGCCTCTCCTTTTAGAAGCATGACCAGACCCTGGATGTGTTCCCAGGGAAAGAGGAAATCAGGAAAAAAGATAGCCAAAAGGTAAACAGCAAGCAGCCCTGGAAGAAAGTTTCTTTATCTGGTGTGATGATGAAATTTATCTTGGGGTTATGGATTCAAAACCAGTTCTCATACCACCAACCCTTTGCTACCCAGCAAACTTTCTCTCCCATCTTATAACATATTCTTATTCTCTCCCACAACAGCTTTATCAGCCTCAGAGACATCTGCTCTCTTTGAAGCAGCAAACTATTCCAGAATCCTGAGTTCTATTGTACTCCCAACTATCTTTGTATGCTAATTCAAGATATAGAGAAGATTCACGTAAAATGAAGTAATGATTACAAACTCTGTGGCTATGGAAGTAAATTAAACATGTCTGGGAATGTTCTAGGTACCAAGGCAAAGTGCTAGTAAACATGCTTCCCTTCCAGAAGAAAGCAGACAAATGGTTTATTAACAATTGTCACTGGCTAGTTGCAGCAGCTAAATAAAATCAGAGAATTTGAGTGAGTTATAGTAGCTGGAATGTGCCAAATCTCTGTTGGGGAATATTTTAGCAGTTTACTACCATAGAAGGTCAACGTCACAAGTAAAATTTAATTTATTTGTATAGACACATTTAGGAGTTCAGTGTCCTCCTTGTCTCTGCTGAACCACCATGCAAAGCTTTGATTCTGTGTAGTCTGCCTTCCTTTGCTGTCCATACTAATTAAAAGATTTCTGAAATAATGAGTTGAATTAAATTGAGTTATTCTTCATAATGACAAGTGTAATAATTTTGCATGTTGTATTATTGGACATAGTGTCCCTGTCCCCTCCTTCTGCATGGGACCATTTTGAATGATAGTAGATGTCATGTAGATGGCATAAGCACCATTTACTTACACCTGGTTTCAAGTAGAACCAAACACAAGTGCAGCGTTAGTGTTAATGTTTGGTTTTGCTGGATGCTGAAGCTGGGTCTTAGGCAAAAAAAAAATCGATGTGAGCAAAATATGAATAAGATGTCCAAAGTAGAGTCATTTGAATTGCATTAACCTCTGCATATTTTGTCCAAAGATCTCTAGTGTGTCTCTGTGTGGGAGGATGCTTGACTGTGCTTTCATCTGAGGTGCTCTTTCCATATCTAATTGTGTCATACCAGTAATGATCCAATGAAGTAGAATCCTGGCGCAGAACTTAAATGCAAAGCATTTGCAGCATTTGTAAAACGTAGAAATAATATAATTTACTTTGCATTATTGGGCAGAACTTCTCCACTTTAAAGAGCTTTTATTGATTAGAAGAAGAAATAGAGAGAAGAAACACATATACAATTGGCTCCACATACATTTTGCAACCTTCTTTACCAGGTCACCTAGTTCCAGATTGCAACAGCATCACTCACAGATTAAGAGACTGCTGTCTCTTTTCTCTTACTATGGCAGGCAATTATGAATAAAGAAATAAGAAATATACATTTCAAGTATAGAAAAGATGCCTGCAGATTTTAAATAACTCTGTATTGCTAATGTTTTTACTTTGACTGATTATTCAATGAGCTGATTTTGAAGGGTTCATTTGTCCCTGCACCAAAGTGAATTGCTTGTGCTAGAGTTGCCTGTTTGTTTGTTCCCTTGTTCCCCCTGTTCAAAATCAGCTCACCATGCACATTGAGCACCAGTTTTTCAGATTTAAGCCCTTATTCTGAGCCCAGCACTGAGGCCTTATTTCTTGGCTGGAAGTGGTGAAAACATTCAGCTACCAACTAGCACATCTGCCTTCTCTGTGTGCTTGGATATTAAAGTTACTGAGCTGGGCTTGGGAGGGAACTATTTTTAGCCCTCATCATCAGAGGGGAGACCGCTGTGAGTTGGAGCAACTGAGGGAAGGCAACAATAAATCTAATCCAGAAGGATCCTGATATAGGATGGGAAAACAGAATTCAGATGGTCTACTAACAACTCTTGTGGTGAAATTCAGTAGGAGGGATATAGTGTTTCATCAATTTTAAGCAAACAAATAAACCCTAGGACTAGGGAAGTTTCACTCTTACAGTAGTAAGATGTGCCTTTCCACTCTGAGCTGCATTTGCTGGGAAGTCATAAATACAAGATACATACGTGCCAGCTACCATAATTTATTGTAATTTCCCGGTTGAGCAGTATTAATGGAAGAGGTACTGCAGTCATTTGCATTGTTGCAGTACTAATGTTGGAGTTTATTCATATTAAAGTTGAAAATGTCAATTGTCTTGCTCATGGTAGTAATATTCTGAGTAAGTACTCTATAATGTTTAAAAATTGTCTGAGTAGTAAATACGTCTCAACTTGTTATGACTCAGCTCATAAAAGACAGAATATTTTAATGCAATGAAAGAGTGCTGATGCCTTTTTTCCAAATTTCTCCAGCAATGATTTTAATAGCTCTAAATCAGAGAGTTTCTGATTGCTACTTGTCATCAACCCATCTGGCAGAACAAAACAGTGGCTGGGGTATTCAAAGGGGCTTAGGAGGGTGAGGCACACAACTTCCTTTTATCTTGGGCTGATAGGGTCCATTCTTATTGAATGCAAACTGACTCACTCTTCTCTATAGACATATTCTTGCTATGAACTCAGTGTGGGCAGATGCCCTTACCAGATTAGATACTAAAACAGGCCATTCTTTTAAAGATTATGATCTTTACTAATGTCATATGTCCATGGGCTACATTGAAATCAGTCACTGGGTTATTCACCATTTACTGCCTTGTTAATGATTTTTCGCCTATGAAAAGCCAAGCCTTAGTTTGGAAACTGATGCCTTAATTTGGAAAAACTTACTATATATAAACAAATTAGCAATAAAACCATGAAGAACTAAGAATTTTGGGTATTGTTTTATAGTCTTTGACACTTGGAACCCCACTCTGATATGGTAGAAAGTTGCTCTTTTAGTTTAGGCTAATAGTGATAGGGCATTCAGTTACAGAGTGCTTGTCTGAGGAGCACAAGAACAAGACTGTGTAATGTCTAAGCTGTACTAATAGGCAGTTGTAATGTTCCCCATTACAGCTCCTATTAAACATTTCTAAATAATTGTATATACAAGTGCTTGGTTTTCTTGTCAAAAAGTGTTATCTGCCATCAAGCTACAGGTGGAAAGGTTCTCTGTCTCCTTAGTCTCTTTTCCCTTCCTCCAAAAGTTAGCTTTCCCATATATCTCTTTCTCGCCGTGGAAACAAACCCTTACAACATCATGTGTGCCTCAGGCGTGGAACTTGTCAGGAGAATGTCTGGAGCAGGAAACTGGGTTCCAAACTCCAGTCCAGAGTTCTCCAGTTCCTTTTCTTTTTTCTTTGCCAGTTGTGCTCTATAAACATCTGCCGCTAGAAGGAAACAGCAAGATAAGAATTCTGAAAACTCTGGCTGATGTCTGTGACAGTGGTATGAATATTTATAGTCAGAGGAGACTCAGTCAAGTCAGTGTGTCTCTTTAAACACTCCTGTTAGATCCTTACAGGTTCCTGGGGCATAATAAAGCCAAGTTTTGGAGACTGAAGTGCCCATATCTTTATTCAGCTCACAGTATCCTTGCTGGTAATGCGTTGCTATGAAGAGACTGTTTAGTTGAAGAACTGGCAGAAGAACTGTTTAGTTGAAGAACTGGCAGAAAACCTTCAGTGAGCATCCTGACAGACTTAATGTTGCTGCCATGAAGGTGCATTCTCAGAAGAGCTAAACACTGGATGAAGCCAAGACTTTTAGCACTTAATGGTATCCTGTAATTTTGTCACTGCTAGAGGCAGAGTGATTTTTGAGGCAAATGCTGCAATAGTCTGGATGTGGTGCAATTTCCCTCCTGTGATCCTGATGAGGGAAGACTTAAAAGTGCATGTGATGATAGTATAAGACCATCATGGAGTACAAAATAAAAGTACTGGCCATACAACGAAGATATCTTCCATCCCAAAGGTTTACTTCCCTCCTCTTCCATCAAGTGTTTCCAGACACTTTGAATGGTCACAGCTGCCCAGTGAGGACCTTTTCTGTTTTTTCAGTTCCAGGAAGAACATTTTTCTTTCTGCAGTATTTTAAAGCATATAGTGAGTTTTGAAGTTTTGTCATGTAAGAAAAAAAAGAGATACCTATTTTCAATCTACGGTGTTACTGTATAGCCAGACACCCATACAAACCCAACCTGTCATCTCTACAGCCCTAAGTATGTCGAATTTTTGGGGGGGGAAAAAAAAAGCTGCTTGATAAACTATGTAGTTTAAGTGCTCTGTTAGTGACAGAGCCCTCAGAGTTTTTATAAGCAGAAAGACACTGAAAGTCCTCGAATGTATTTTCAATAAAAAAATAGGAAAAGTTCATCACCTGAAAGCTTATTTAGGAATTTTTGAAACTACCATTTTTCTGTTTGAAAATTTACAAGCATTCAGTCAAGGAGCAGAAATGTACATATACAGAAGCACTCTGGCCAATAGTGGTAGGACAGTTATTTTAACAAAATATGCTTTGGTGAAAATCCAGAAAATAAAAAATAATTTAAAAAAATCTACAAATAAACCTATTTCCCTTTAAAAATCCTATGTAATTATATCTGTGTCAGTGAGTGTGGCCCACCAGAACTGTACAAATTATTGAGAGAAGTCCTGAGTGATATTGTTACCAGGACAGACCAGTAGTTATGAACAGAACCCCTAGAAGGTAAAAACTTTATCTCCAAAATAAAACTTTAACATTGTAGAAACTAGTTAAAGGTTTTTGGAGATGAGTAGGGAATATCAACTGCTGTAGTCTAGGAATGTTCAGCAGTACAGAGATACAGGAGTGGGATGCTGCTAATGCAGCATCTGGCTATTTTACCACCCAGTGGTAAATGTCCAGGTACAGAATGACTGAGACTTGACCAAGGTTTCCAGGAAGAAATTGAAATTATGCTTAGAGTGTGAGTAGAAAATGCTTTATGTATTTTGCCACTTTTGTTTTGGAACGAGTCTTGCCTGCAGCATGACCTTAAAGTCCTTTGTGACTAAGGATTGTAAAGCATTGACTGTATAGCAATTAAAGTAAAATGAAATAAATTATTGTTCAAGTATTTATGAAATGCTTTTTGTTTTCATTCTCTATTCTCAGACTTAACAAAAACAACTTTAATTCTGTTTGCATCTCCTTAGTAAAAAAACCTCAAAACATATTTTAAATAGGTGCCACCCTCTGTTAAACACCACCTCCTTTTTTCAGCCTCTAGCTTCCACCCTCAAAAATGCTGGTTTGATACTGGAAGCTTGGGCACAGCAGTTGTTCTGCCAATGCATTATGCAGCTGGATGATAACTGTGCAGACAAATGTAGCTTGAAATTGAGAAAAGAAAGGGGATACAAAACTTACATAATATACAGAGGGAAGTTGTGTATAAAAAGGCTCAAATGATCATATAGTCAGCAGGTGAGCTCTGTGAAAGTACAAGTCAGCAGTGGATGTATCTGCCCCTCCATACAGGAATCATGGTCGGATGGACGTTGTCAGGGTGCCATTGCCTGTATGGAAGAAATATTGACAAGAAGCATGCAAACTCTGGATACACCTTTAATAGATCTTCCCATCTTTAAAACGCTTTGTATTTTTTAATGCCACAAAAATCTCAGTTCTTTGCTGTGCTGCTTCTGATTGGGAGTTTTCTTCCTAGTATCTGGTACAGTGCTATACTTTGGATTTAGTATGAGAATAAAGTTCATAACATATTGATTGTTTGAGTTATTACTAAGTTGTATTCACTCAAATCAAGGACTTTTAAGTGTGTTATTCCCTGCCAGTGAGCAGGTGCACAAGAAGCCAAGAGAGACCATGATCTAAGCTGGCCAAAGGGGTATTCCACGCCATAAAACATCATGCCCAGTATACAAACTGGGGGAGTTGGCCCATGGGAACAGGCTGCTCATCAGTCAGTGGGTGATGAGGAATTGTTTCTATTTTTCTTTCTCAGTTATGTTGTTGTTGTTGTTGTTGTTGTTTGTTGTTATTATTATTATTATTACTGCTCTTACTACTACTACTACTACTATTATTATTGTTGCTATTAGTACAATTAATGCTATTATTAGTTTTATATTTTACTTTATTTCAGTTATTATGCTGTTTTTATCTCACCCCATTACTTTTTTTTTCCCTTCAATTCTTCACCTCACAAGTGGAGAGGGGAGGCCATGCAAGTGGCTGTACAGTACTTATATGCCACTGGGATTAAATCATGGCATTTACTTAAGTTCTTAAGTTGACCCATCAGCTCTAGCACACACATTACATGTGAGACCATGATCCCGACAGGAGTTATTAAAGTGTTTGGTGATGTAAGGAAATTGAAATTTTGGAAAAGTTCTATTTTTTTTTTTTTTATCTCAAAGACAAATCTGTGGCTCTGAATGAAGTTTAAAGACTAGATTTCAAGAAAGCTAATTTGGGGATATTATTGCTTTTATTTTAAAGACTTCTCTCTAGTTAGCAATTTCTCAGAAACATACATCTGAGATTTTCAGCAACAGAACTTGAGCCACAAGGTGTTTCTGATTCCACCAGAATTCAAAAGGTCTCTGCTAGGACCCATTTAATATTCCTGGCTGATGGTAAAGAGTGGGACACAAATGAGAGTTATGAAACTTCTGAAAAGATCACCTTTTGGAAATAAAATACTTTTTATTCAATTGCTGAAGAAATAATTTCTAAGACCAGCAGTAGATTTGTTACCCATATGTTACCCTATGTATTTATTAAGTAAATGATTACAAGAACCAGAACTGTTGTTATCCTCATAATGTACTAGCACAAGATACACATTCCTAATTCACTAATTTTGCCATGTGATCCTCAGTTCAATCTGAGAACATTTTTATACCCAGTGTTTGGCTAAAGCATTAGTCCTGCTTTTCAAAATCTTTTCATAGGACTCACCATACAAGGGAAACATACAGCTGTACTTATACTTTAATGATGCGTATGAAATACAACATAAACTAATGTGAATTCAATTATTAGATTGGTATTGGTCTTAATTCCAGCTCATGCAATCATATTTCAATAGACTACAACAGACTGGAAGTCCTGAGTAAACTTACAGAGACACCACAGAGACAGCAGATCTGCAAGGGCTGCCTCCATAAAACACAAAATGTGTTTCTTTTAATGCTTGTAGAGTAAGAAAGCCCTGTGAGCATGCTCAGGCTGTAACCACCCCCATCAGCTTCCCTCTGGCCCACCTGTCCCCAGAACTCCTGGAGGTGATAGAACAGTGTCCAGCAGGGAGGATGGCCCTCCCTGGGACACTTGCAGCATGTGGCTTGTGCTGCTCAGAGCCTGGCAGAGTCATCCACTCAATCCTGAATTATATTACTTTTTTTTTGTCTGTTTCCAGAAGATATTTCAAATGGGCTGATGGAGTCTTCCTTGTGAAAATAAAAAATTTCCCAAGATAAAAACATTAATGTCTGTTATGTACACACAGAAATACTATTTTTCATGTCTATGTCTATCATTAATAATAAATAACCACTCATACATCACTTTACAGAACAAGATAAATGTACAGGAATAGCTATAGTAATATGTTTGATTGCCTGCTTAATTTATACAAACTCTGTTAACCTATCTGCTCAATAGAGAGACAGTATACAAATTTTCAGTGTGCAATAATTTCAGAACATTGACAATTTATCTAAGCTCAAGAGTCATTTGCAAATTTTTCATCACCCCCAAAAGTTGATTACTTCTAAGTGATTCATTTAGCTGAATGTTTTTATTTTTTCCCAGGTTTTAAAATCTGGGGACAGCAGGTTTGATGGATAGTTGCCATTATTTTGCAGTATGCAAAATAATGATTCTAAGACCAAACCTGGTGATGTAAAAGATCAGCAGCAGCGAACCAGCCACAATTCCCAGGCCACAATTGCAGGAGGGAGAGGAGCAAGAACAAGTTTCTACTGCTTTTTCTTTTGCCAGATCTGTTCTTCCTCTCTTCTTCTGCTTCCCATGTCAAAAGCAACTTGGTCCAGAACCATCTCTTTATTTGAGGGATCTCACTTATCAGTCAGATAATTCAAAAGTCTGTGAAACCCATAAGATTATCAATGCCACAGTCTGATTGGGATACTTTCTTGCTCTCCCTCAGAATCATCATTCCATGAACTACATGTTTTTTTCAGAAATAATTATTTTCTCCTTCTTTGCAGTCTGCTTGCAGTTGCTTGTAGATGTAAGACTTTGGAATGCAATGTTACCAGCCCTTTGCAGTAGTTTAACCTGTCACAGTCAAGCTCTTTGTTCCACTTCTCTGCTATTAAAAATCACACAGATAACCAAGACTATGAAGGTTTTTATCCCATGCAGTGTAATATCAGGTATCTAAACTTAAAATAGTTTGTAAGGATCATTTGGACTGATGCAGGAGATTTACTGTTCATGTGTATTAGCTGTTGACAGCCCCTAACTGAGCTCCAGTGAGAAAATGGAACAGTAATATTTGTAAATGTTCCAGCTACAAGATGAAACAAATCATTCTCAAAACTTGGATCTGTTCCCTTTAGCCTGACAGCACAATAGATGTATGACTTATCAGAAACTGTTATTCCAAAATCATAAAAATTAATAATTGTTTCACATTGTGATCCATAACTGAGAAAAAACATTTATTATTTTGTTCATTATTGATAGTCACTGATATTTCCTTCAGTTATGAAGTGTCTTGTGCTCTCTTCTTTAAAAGTTGTTATAAATGAAGATACTATTAGAAAAATCCAACTTACATTGCATGCACCATGTATAGCATATTTATTAGTGCATATACTGTCTTGTGGTTTTCAATACATCTGCTTTGACCAACTCCTATCATAATATGATTCTGGAATGTGAGAAGGCCTCATTTTTAAAAATTTACAGAATATTTTCTATTTCCCTTTTTAAAAAGAAATTCATTGATATTACTGTAAAACCAAATAAATAGCACATAGCTGTCTGCTTTTAATATTCACAAGCAGCAGATTGCACATATTAGCTGCCAAATCCCTGTAGCATCTTTACATAATAGATAAAGATGACCATTTCTATTTTATTACTCAAGAAACCTCTAAACAAAGACTCTACTTCCCTTAGACGCTGACAGGGAAGAAAACAAGTTCAGGAATCAGTTGTCCAAGGCCACCCCGTTAGATCTGGGATTGTAATCAAAGCATGCAACATGCATGTCACAAAGCACTCAACAGTGCTGTGCCCAGACCAATGACATGATTAAGGGGTAAAACCTCAAATGAATATTACCAAAGTAAAATGAATTCAGCCTTTAACACAGATGCTGTTCTCATCAGTTATGTTTGCCAATTTTGGAAATAACCTTCCATTTTTACTTGTATAAAATAGGCTTGGTTCCTTTTATAGCCTTATTAATTTTTATGTTTGAATTTATTATCTATATTATGTCTGTAAATACTATAATAATTAAAAAAGGTATTTGCACTGGATTTTTTTCTGTTCAATAAATATCAGGGATTTTTAATGGATTTCCTAATTTGACATTGGCATTAAAATAAATGGCAAAAGACACTAACATGTAGTGACAAAAGTAGGAAAATGGCTAGATTAAATTTTTTATATTTGCACATTTTAAATACAACAAGCCTTAAAAACTGCCGTAAATGGATTCTACAAAGCATCAAATAATGTTTAGGTCATTCAAAGATAAGCCAATTCTTCCTCCTTTTCCCATTTTGTGATTTACTGCACAATGATAGAAAATATTTCTGCAAGACAGAACTTTAATTATGCAAACACTTTAATTATAAAGCATTCTTGGTGAATGCAAAATATGGCTTCAGGTATGTAATGAGTATGCATGTGTACACATGTACACACCTCTGTGTTCGTGTTAAAAACACACTGATTAATAATAAGGGGTAATATTCCACCTCTGAATCAGCTGAATTCTGACAACTGAGTTATACACGGTTAGGATTTCATCATCAAATGCTTCCATGCTTCTTTTTATTCCAGAATTTGGTTGTCAGCCCTGCCAGAGGTGTGCTAGTCACACCCTAGAGGGTGTAGTGATGCCTATGATGGTCATTTTAGATGGTGGCCTTCTGTTGACTCCAGGGTAGACTCATGTGTGTCCAGCCCCTTTGAAGCAATGTGTGCTCGTGGTTTTGCAGCTGCAGTCAGTCAGGGTCACAGCCTTTGCTCACTGGTGCCACTGTTCCCAACGACCATTGAGCTAAGCCTGGAGAATGTGAGAGGTGACAAATTCTGGGACAAAGAGGGCTTACTCTCCCATGTGGCTAATAAGGCCACTCAGTGATCCCTAAGGAGAGAGACAGCCACCAGCTCATGGAGGTTGAGGAGATATTTCCTGGAAATTGTTAATCACAGTTAAATACCTGCACAGAGATTATAGACTAGTATCTATGTAACATGCTTACACCTACTGATGTCTTCAGTAATACTTACTGTATTTATTTCTGCTCCCTGAAATTTTGTCTAAAAATAATTTTGAGTTCATTATCTTTCCTAATTAAATATCTGATATGTACTCATGTCTTTTTGCCTTATGTTTATCTGCCTGTTTGAATGACATTTTTGTGGTTGCACATTCTTCATTCCCACACATTTTGAGAAGAAAGAAGACTCAGTTAAGCAGAGAATGTAATGAATTATTAGAGAGCAACATAGCTATGGAACCTATGTATGGATTTTCTTAATCTGCTCAGGCAAAGCATGAAGGACAAGGAAAACATGAACACTGAGCACTACTGAGGAGTTTTTTTCTCTAAAAATGCAAACTAAGATTACTTATTTAAAGCTGCGTGGGGAAAACCAAATAAAAAGTATTACAATTTGTATTTTGAATTCTCTGGTCGAATGAGTTTTATTTGCTCAAGTTTTGAACATGTAGGGAAAATTTATCCCAGAAACATGTAAATGGACAAAGAAAATTCCTTCCTAAAATCATACTTGTAGAAAAATTAGATTTGATGAATCAAGGAATGAAGGGAAAAAAAAATTGCATCCATTCCTGATAGTGGAAACCTGAATAATTCTATCTGGTAATATAACATTGGAGCAAGTAACAGAAAACCTAGAAAAAACTCAGATTACTGACCTGAAATGCACAGGTCTTCACTTCAAGAGCAGCATCTACTCTCTACAGCATCAAATTTGTAAGGCTATAAAAGGATATGCAGGGACACATGGGTGGCTATCTGTGCTACAAGGAATTTAGAAGTAAAATGTTAAACCATTCAGCCTGAATCGAATAGGCTTTGATGGGAAGCAAAGTTTTTTCTACATTGGGTCATATTGACTTGTTAGTAAGCTAGTAGTTTCTAATACAAAAAAAACTTGAAAATCTTTTTTGGGATTTAAAAAAGAAAAAAGGAAGAGAGAAAGACAAAATACTCTCTTGATTATTTGAAGAATGTACTTAAATCTTATAATAATAAAATTTTGTTATTTTATATTAATGGAAGAACACTTATAAATTATTTTTATGAGCAATAAGCAAGGCTAAATTATCACTAATTACAAAAAAAAGAAATGCTCAATGTCTGGCTTTTGAAGGCCTGCAATGTGCTTATGGTTCTGCTGACTTTATTCTTAATTTGAGAATGCAAATATAAATATAGGTAGATCTGATTCTTTTCTGTCTGACATGAAGTTAACAGTGACATATTATAGCCTCTGTGATCCCTCTTGTCTCTAAAAGTTCTTTTTCTTGCTTAGAGTGAGACTCAATCCAATTATCTGTATCTCTTTCTTATCTTCAGTTTAAAGAAAAATGTGACATAAAAGTCAAACTTAAAAATTTATTCTAGCAACTCAATCAATACCAGAATAGCAACCATCTTTCCATGGCTAAAGTAATCTAACATACTAGAATAAGATTCTTTTTTCTCTTTAGTTAAAATCCTGAAGGCTTTTGAAGAACTTTCAATTATCTTGGACGAGGTGAACCTGATGGTGTGATCTCTGTCTTCTCCTGGTTGGTCTGTTTGCAGACCTAAAAGAGAGGTCTGTTTGCAGATTTTTCATTACTTATGGTGACCAAGACCATTTCTGGATCAGCTTCACTGCACATCTAAGCATTTTACTGGCTTCTTTGGACTTTTTATTACATTAATCTCTCAAGGAGCAAATATTTGCAACAGATCTAGCTATAAACCTTCCCCAGAATATTTCATATGCTAAAATGCTCAGGTATGTTTGTCTGGTATAGCTACAGTTAATTCTACTCTCCCTCTTGGAACTCCTTTGTACTAGGAAATCTGCACTAGAAAGAAAGCCGCATTTCTTTGAATGATCAGAATATAGAGGTACAAAGCTGGGAATCTGACCCAATGTTCTTAGAAGCCAAATATTCAGTGAAATCAAGCATTTAACAGCCAGTTCTCATTCTGTGGTAATTTACCAAGAACTAGAACCAAATGTGACCTGAATTCACATATTGTGAAGTCAGTGTGGGGTTATTCCTCTTCTCCTTATCAGTAATACTGTCGCTATCCATAATATTGTCAGAATGGAGGCAACATGGAAACAAGACTAATTTCCTGTGGTCTATGGCATGCATAGTAAGGGATGTCTACAGAAAAGCAGTGAGTAAAATTCCCATTTGTTTGTAAGTTGCAATGTGAGAAGAAATCATTGTGCTCTTACGCAATGATTTCTGAGTGAAGCCTACAGCTCTAAAACACTGTTCAGAAACTCTGCTGGGACTGGGGCTTGCCCAGAGCTCTGCTGGTGTGAACAGTCAGCAGTGCAGCTCATATCCAAAATGCCCTGAGTGCTTTTGGCCCTAACTTCATGTTCATGGAATGTGGATGAACTAAAACTTGAAATTGCAAAAAGAGAAAGTGGGCTGTCTTTGCAATACTTTGGGTTTGTGCCCATTTCCCAAGGGTACTGTGATAATTTTCCTTGTTTAGATTGGGGTGACAGAATGGCATTTAGGTGCAAACATAAAAGGCAAAGCTTTCTAGTCTCAATCTGTTGGATACATTTTTCTGCTTATACTTTGTAATTGGCTACTCACTAACAGTAAAGATTTCCTTGGGGAAAACTGCAGAGGGTTCTGTCAACAGTAGTTAGTTCCCATGGTCTTAGCTCATCCATCTTGGCCAAGGTTACCAGTTACCTTGTTTTACAAATTCAGCCTGTTTTTGGGTTGTGATCACAACCAGACCATTAAAATAATCCACTAAAGTAAAAAAGAAACTAACTGGAATATGTGGGTAATTAATCATGCAGTTCTATTACAGACTGTGCCTGTACAAATTGTCAGATCATTATGACTGAGGAGACAGTACCTGTAGGACAAGAGGGGAAGTAAAAGTCCAGGTGCAGGCATGGCTGGAACCTTGTTAATGGGCTGCTGTGAAAGGATTCCAATATATAACCACACTTTTGATGCTCTGTAAAAATATCCATGATAGAAAATTTGCTTGTAGGGATAACTCTTTCAAAATGAAGTCATGCTGTGGACTTCACTCTCAAATGAGCAAAAAATGGCTACCTGTTTCTGAAAACTGACTTTTGCTATTTCTATCCTATTTCTCATAATGCAAATTTTCATTATTCCTGGAAGTCCTAGCATTAGAATAGACCATTAAAACCAGTAATTTCAGTCACTGGGTTTGATTGCACTTACAGTAAAAAGCTGCACTGGGAAATTGACTGGAATAGCTTGCAAATAGAGACTTTTTTCTTGTTATCTCAAGTGGATTAAGGTAAATTTGAAAGAAGAACAAAGGAAATATTCTGCAGAATAAGAGTTCCTGCATAGGGATCTACTTCAGAGTAGCCACTGCACTTTAAAAGCGGCACTCTGATTAATTTTGCAATAACTTCTACAAGCAGATAAGTCTAAGCTTCTTTTGTAGCTCTTGTAACATGAAGGATCCTTAAAGAGGGTGTGAATGTGATTAAATTTAGCACCCACATCCCATTATAATTTACACCTTCTTTTAGGCTGCAGTACAGTGCCAGAAAGGTGGAAAGAGGCATTTCTATCAGTTACAGGCTATTTTATTTGTCAGTTATTCTGATTGCAGCAGTGATGCTTGCACAGCAGTGCAGCGTTAGAATAGGCCCTTACAGGCTGCATGGTTTGGTGTTTCATTGATTTTGGTTTGTGTTTGTTTCTTCCCCCCCACAAATTGTTGTCTTTTTTTGCTGTTAGAAGGGGACTTCTAGCACATGGAACAATCTTTTGCACCTGCAAGTGCTTCAGATCTCTGACTGGGGATCCCCATTCTAAAATGGTCCACACTGTTATTACTGGCTGTGTTGCCATAGCAATGTGAACTCTGTTTGATATGAACATTCTTCCCTACAATTACTACAGCTGATGAGCACAGTAATTATTATAGCTTCCTAAGGTGCACCTAAAATAGCAGAGGCAAGGGAATGCATTCTTGGAATATATGGTATGTTCTTTGCAGGCTGTCCTGAAAACTCTCTCTCAGTGGGAAAATTCAGCTTGTCTTCTGTGGTTATGGATGAACTATTTTTGATTTTTAAGGGCAAAGGTTACATTGGGATAAGATACATCAATAAGCATAGATAATATTATTTTACTGTAGCACAGCAAGGTTTATATTATCATTGCTTAAATCATATTATTACTGCAAATTCTACATACCCCTAGACATGACAGAACAGGCCCAAGAGCAATGTAAACTGATATCATACTGTGAAAGGCCATAAGTAGGAGTTTTTCAATATCAGAAAAATCAGTACTTGGGGTACACCACTGAACAAACATCTTGAAGTTTCACAGGTGAGAAGCTGCTAAAATAGTCATAATTCAGACATGTCAGAATGGCAAAAACCAAGCAAAAATCCATTAAAAAAAAACCTAAAAGCTTTTGTAGCCAATAAGAGTGGAG